>PVJC01005288.1:0-59642 GCA_004026665.1 Murina feae
GTGCGCGCGCCTCCGTACCTCTGTACTTTGCTTCTGCCGCTCCTCTGAGTCTCAGACTCTTCTCTGGTTGTAGGATTTTCACTCAGCCAGCCGTCCTGTGGGTGCGAGTGGTATCCGTGCGTTCTTCTCGTGGTTTTTCTGAAATAGTTGTTCACAGCTGCATATACGGTGTCTACCCTATGCCGCCATCTTGTTTCTCCCCATTGACTTCTTTCTACCACCATTGCCATACCCAAATCCAATCCACTTCACCTATTAGTCTGTCAGAACAGCATCCTCACTGTCTCTCCATCTCTGTCTTTATCCCTTTCCAATCTGCTGTCCACATAGCAAGAAATGGAACCCGCGCTCCCTGCTAAGAGCAGACCCACCACTCACAGAAGAAAGTTCAGAGTTCCAACAGATTCTATAATGTTGGGCAAGACATGCCCCTTTCGACCCTGCAGTCTCATTACAAGCCATTCCCCATCCTTTCTCCACAACCCACACACTGTGGCTTTATTTCAATTCTTCTAATTTCAGAACCTTCCTACCTCAGTCTCCACACCTACTCTTGCCTTTGCCTGGGCGGCCTGCTCCCCTACATTCATGGCCAGTTCCTGTTTAGACTTTAGCCCTCGGCTCTTTTCTTCCCTGATCCATACACCGGGGCAAGATCCCTCTGCTCTAAGTTTCTTCTCCACAGAATCTCAACTTCACCATGGTAACCAAAACAAATCTTTTGCTTTTTGTAACCACAATTGCCTTCCAAGGAGGGCGAAACCCATGAGATTGAAGGACCTGGTGGCTGCTGAGCATCTTAAAGAGTCTGTCTGTAAAAGTTTATGGGAGAACTAGAATGTTCTACCAAATGCGAGGTATAAAGTAACAACACCAACAAACTGTCCCAGACACATGAGCAAAGAGGGACAGACGAGTGGGAGCAAAGGGTACAGAGAGGGCCCAGGTGGAGTGACTAGAAAAACATTTGGAAGAACAGAGTTAACACTTAAAATTAAACATTGCATGCACCCAGGTCTCTAGAGGGAGATCCAGCTGTCTGTATGAAAGACTTCTCCCTGGTTAACTCCACTCCTATTAAACTTGAGTCCACAGAAAATTTTCTTTCAAGTAACAAGGATGCATCTGGGAGGAAGAGCATCTGTAGGAGCTGACGAGACCAAGCCCGGTTCCCGAATGATGCAGCCAGGCCAGGTTGGAGGGGACAAGCAGCTGTCCTCCTTCCTGTTCTCTTATCAGAAAGAGCTGAACTGGAGCCAGGTGGCAAAAGCTATAAACATTACCTTGGAAATTCCCCACAATCAATTGCTAGCTGTTAATTCAGGCAATGTTCCCGAAGAGTTGCCATTAAGGCACATTTCTAGCTAATCTCTGTATTCCCAGACACACCCCAAAGGGAGTAAACCCTAGGACATGACGAAGAGGAACACAGTGAAGGCCTGCAGCTACCTGGCTGGACTGTGCATCTCATTTTTATCAGTTTTTTAACTTCTCCCAGAACAATACTAGTAAATATTTTCTTAATTAAGAAAAAAGTTTTGTTCTAATCAATCAAGTAAACCACAAAATAATCTAAAGGAAGTTAAGACTCTAGAGCATGTCACAAACTTTTCTCATAAAGGGTTAGGCAGCACACTGGTTAGGTTGTGTGGCCACTATCACAAAGGATCTACACTGTGAGTACAGGGTCTACATGTAAGTGCAGGGTCTACATGTGAATAGGGTCTACACTGTGAGTGCAGAATCTACATGTGAGTGCAGGGTCCACACTGTGAGTCCAGGGTCTACATGTGAGTGCAGGGTCTCAATGTGAATACAGGGTCTACACTGCGAGTACAGGGTCTACATGTGAGTGCAGGGTTTACACCAAGTATGTCAAACTCAAAGGCTAACATGAACCAAATAAACGAGGCATGCAGCCTGCGGGCCATGAGTTTGACATGGTTGGTCTACATTGTGAATGCAGGGGCTACATGTGAGTGCAGGGGCCACACTGTGAGTGCAGGGTCCACACTGTGAGTACAGGTCTACACTGTAAGTGCAGGGTCTACACTATGTGTGTAGGGACTACACTGGCAGTGTAGGGTCCACAGCCATGAGGCATTTGCTATCACTACAATTATAGTTAAGTAGCAGATCAAACATAAACAAGTAAACAATATGATCCTTTTAGGCACTAATAAGCGATGAGAGAAGTAGGTCATGTGAGCAGGAGTGGTTAAATGACCTTTAGAAAGAGCTGGTCTTGGGAAGAAGTGGGGGTGGCGGTAGAAGAATCTGCTCTTCTGGTCAGTGTCCTTCGCTCCCATGCCTCTGGGCTCCCCCTGCACCAGGGCTAGAAGCCTGGGAACTGTATTTTCAGAACCACTCACTGAAGTGTTTTTTTTTCTGTCCCTGAGGAATGGTGGTAGGAGAGGAGGCCACCATTCAGGCGCAGGTGGCCTGAATGGTGGGTTTGGTGTTGCAGGTGCCACAGCTCTGATTCCCCACAGGTCAGCTGCCTGAGTAGTTGTGCCTTTCAGCAGTGGTTTCCAGACTCCCTGATTATCTGGTGCTGGGCTATCCCTGCGAAGCTAAGATCAACCACCTCTTCCACCCCTTTCTTGTTATGCATCGAATTCTCTGAATTAAATCTTTCTCTCCTTCAAAAAACAACTGTTAGTTCTGGCCCAATCCCAACTGATACACACAGCGAGTGCAAAGTTCTAAGCTGGGAACACATTTATTAGAGAGAGAGAGAGAGAAAGAGAGAGAGAGAGAGAGATAGCTGTGTTGGAGCAGAGAAAAATGGTGAAAGAGCAGAGAGATCCAAGCCAGAGATTGCCTGTGCCCAGCTCAGGGAGGGCCTCCCTAAGGCACCCTAATAATTCTGGATTTTATTCCGGAAGCTCTGGTAAGGCACCAGGGTGTTTAAGGTGAGAAGGAAACAAACAGGAAAGGGCAGAAATGGACAAGAGCAAAGCAAAGAAGCAGAACTAATGAAGTGTAAGTAATAATAATACTAAAGTTTAGAATAAACTTGCTCTGGAAAAGAAAAAATAGCCAAGAGGTAATTTGATAACTATTAGTCAACACCTGAAAGGCTCTTTGATTTCTTGTGTTTGCCAGATGTTTTTGGTTTTTTGTTTTGTTTTACCTATTCTGTGGTCAAAGGAGGATCAGGCTCAAACTAAGCATTCAGGTTCATTACATGGGGTGGAAAAAAAATCCCTGACGCAGAGAGAGGTTAAGTAACTTCTTGAGAACCTATAATGATAAGATAGACAACCAATGGTTTCTGGTGGATGACAATGTTGAGTGTCCCTAGCAATTGGATCCATACATAATGGAGAATTGGGTCTCATGTTCAGATCTACTCCATGAAAATTTGGCCTTGAATCTGATGCTGTATGGTGATTTTCCTAGGGATGTTCAGGAAGTTCAGTCCCTGGAAAGGCCCAATATACAATCTTTTTAAAAATATATATATTTTATTATCTTTTACAGAGAGGAAGGGAGCGGGACAGAGAGTTAGAAACATCGATGTGAGAAACATCGATCAGCTGCCTCCTGCACACTCCCCACTGGGGATGTGCCTGCAACCAAGGTACATGCCCTTGACCGGAATCGAACCTGGGACCCTTCAGTCCGCAGGCTGACGTTCTATCCACTGAGCCAAACCGGTTAGGGCTCAATATACAATCTTCATGTTAAGGAAACAGAAAGTCTGGAAATAATATACCTCACCATCGTCAAAACTACATTATAAATTACATTAATTATGATAAGAAGTCACTAGTCATCACATTTTAAAAAAGTACTTAATGACCGTATGATAGGTCTGTGACAGGCAACAGGTAATAGGTCTCCAGATAGGCAATGATAAAGGGAACAGGGCAGCCACAGTAGGAACTGATGGCTCAGCTGTCCCACTAATGCAGGCACACAGCTGGCCAGGTCAAGGTTTCAGCTTCAAGCTAATCATAGTGATGTCACAGAAAGAAGATATGAGACATGACCTCCAATACCCTCCTCTGTCATCTGCCCAGGTGGACACTAGCCTATTCGCCTCAGGTCCCACCAGACTGTTGGTCTCTTACCTGGCATTGGGTGGGGTGGGACCTGAGAGAGAGAGAGTTTCTGCTCTGAAGGTGGAAGCCAGGAAAGCAAACCCCAAATCCCAGGTCCTAGGGCTAAATGTAGCAGGAGCCCAGGTATGGGAGAAAGGGCTGAAAACAAAAAGTGGACCAAGCAAAATGGGAGGGGGCTGGAGCAATGCCAGAGGCGTAGACCACGCCCTTTCTGTCTTCTTGCACAAAATGGACAGAGAATGCCGCCTAAAGTCACTGTGACCTGGCTCAGAATCTCAACTCTAAGTCCCCACTCATGGGACCTTGGGCAATGTGCTTTACCCGACTGAGTCTCAGTATCTTTAACTTTAAAATGGAAATACTGGAGGTGTTCATTATTGAGAGAAAATTGGTACAGGGGAGAAAAACTTGGAAGTGAATCGATTAAAACAAGAACTAGTTTCACAGCAAATGATTTAGTGACAGTTGGATTTGAAGTAATCTTATCTTCAAAAATGAAACTAAAAATTATGCCTGCAGATGATTTTGTTTTATAGTGAATAAAATATAGGTTATAATTGCCACTACGTGCTAACTTCTAGAGCAGTGGTTCTCAACCTTCCTAATGCCGTGACCCTTTAATACAGTTCCTCATGTTGTGGTGACCCCAACCATAAAATTATTTTTGTTGCTACTTCATAAGTATAACTTTGCTACTGTTATGAATTGTAATGTAAATATCTGATATGCAGGATGTATTTAGGTGACCCCTGTGAAAGGGTCAGTCAACCCCCAAAGGAGTCGTGATCCACAGGTTGAGAACCACTGTTCTAGAGCAATTAATGGCTCAGATTTGACTACAGGGTTTGGGGCAGATTTTTCCTGATGGTACTCTCCTCACTGGAGGAATCTGTCAGTTTGTCTAAGGGACTCTCCTAATACTTTAATGGGAAAAGAAGTCCTTTTCCATGATGTGGCATTCAGTTGTCAATATAGTCCTTTCCAGAACCGATAGGGTAAAAACAAATACAATTGTTGTTTTTAACTTTAATTTTAACTTTATATATCTTTTTTCATTTTCATTTCAGGCATAGACCAGAATACCCGAAAAGCCTTCCCGCTCTACAAAACATTTAGAATTCTGCCCAAGATACAATCAGTTCTCCTTTTTTTTTAAAAAAAAAAATACTTTTATTGATTTCAGAGAGGAAGGAAGAGGGAATGAGAGATAGAAATACCAGTGATGAGACTCATTGATCGGCTGCCTCCTGTACGCCTTCTACTGGGAATCAAGCCCATAATCCGACATGCCGTTTACTGGAATTGAACCTGGGACCCTTCAGTCTGCAGGCCAAATGCTTTATCTACTGAGCCAAACCAGTTAGCGCCAACTAGTTCTCCTTTAAGTGCAGATCTGGCTCCAGAGAATCAAGGCAGTCCCAGGGGAAGAAATGGAAGAGACTGCAAGTTCCATGTGCAGTTGCTTTGGGCCTGGAGAAGGGAGAGACCTGAAGCAGAGACCCCCTATGGGAAGTGGGGACCCTCAAAGGGTCACCCTCTGTGAAAGGAGGCCTTAGAAAAATCCCTCCTGAAACAAAGTGAGATGGTTAGTGTGGTGAGTAGGTGGGGAATTTGCAGAGCGTGTTTGGGTATGTATCTTCTCAGACATGCACGCACACGCACACATTTAAATAAGTTCATGTTGTTCTGTAACTTGCTTTTTTCTCTCTTAATTTGTCCAGATGTTTCAATGTGTACTCTATAGATTTAGCTCGTTTTTAAAAAGCTGCTTCATAGCTCATATTGTGGATAAAATTTAATTTGAAATTAGAAAGCGACCCCGCACTTCTAATGTTCTTTACTTAGCTTTACTTTTATATTGGACTTACCACTCGCTCAGTACTCAATACTTATTCTTTATATTTACATTATGTCCTCCCATGAGTGTGAGAGCTTTGGGAGCAAGAATTTGTGTTAGGTTCATTCACAGAAATGTCTCATTTGTTCAGAACAGCCAATCACACCAGAGATGCTCAGTAAATGTTTGCTGAATGAATTGAATTAATCAATGAGCTACATTGCAACCAATTTCCCAGTGCCTTACAAGTTTTCATGACTGTAACCAATACTGCAGACAACACCATCTGGGCTCCCACATGCACAAAACTGCAGTCTAACCTTCTACATCTAACAAAGGATGGTTACCAGATTAGAAACTATGGAAAGCTACCTCTATGGCAAGACAATCCCTATGATTTCACTCATGTCTATTGCACGTATGTAACAGGTGACTATCAGAATTGCCACCCACATATTTTCCTGGAGTTTTCCTTTCTTTTGTATTTTGTTTGTTTTTAAATCCTCACCCGAGGATATTTTTCCATTGATTTTCAGAGAATAGAAGAGAGAGGGAAAGACAGAGAGGAATATTAATGTGAGAGAAACACATTGATTGGTTGCCTCCTGCACATGCCCTGACCAGGGCCCAGGCTGGGGAGGAACGTGCAACTAAGGTACATGTTCCTGACCAGAATTGAACCCAGGAGCCTCCAGTCCACAGTCCGACACTCTATCCACGGAGCCCAAACAGCTAGGGCTCCTGGAGTTTTTCAATATTGCTTTGCCACAGAGAAGACTCAAGACTCCAAAAGAACCCATGTTTATTCCCAATTCTCCCTTCATCCTAATCCATGTCCTTCCTTCAAATGTTTACTCTTCATTCCTCTGGGACATGAAGTGGGAGAGAGCAAGCTCTGGTCTCCTTTTCTGATTGCTCCAAGTTGAGCCGATGGGCAGCAGAACTGAGCCCAGGTTTGTTTGGTGACTGTGGACTAAAATCAGGATCTCATTAAGCTAACAATGTTCATTTTCAGGGTGTGATGTTCTCAGACAATGAAATGTGGAAGGTGATACAGGATTAGGAAATGACCACACAATGGCCACCTAAGACATAAAAAAGCTATTTGTGGAGAAAGACACATGAAGCCAGAGGGACCAGCATAAGCTGAAATCTGAGGGGGGCTACCTCGCATCCCAGGGCATTTCCTAATACATCCTAATAGTTGCTCCCAGTTTCACATTAAACAACATCCCCAAAATGGTATTCTCTCCTATAGCATCTGATGAATAAAAGGAAGGACCATTTATCCCATTTTAAAGAACATACTCATGTTTTTCTTTCTGCCTCAGGGAATTTGGGGATGAATAATAACCAGCCCCCATTTTCTAAAAGGGGGCAACTGCCAAAGAAAGCAGGATTTGAAATGGATTTATCCAAACCCTTCCTCTCATCCTTGGGCTAAAGGAAAGCAGCATCTTGGGGATTTCCTCCTAGAAACGTGGTTTTGAACACCATCACCAACTGCCCTGCAGGAAGGACTCCTCGCCTGTTCCCTGGGCTATGGGGACTTCTTCCTCTCCCACCTGACCATTCAAGGCAGCCAATCACCATGAGCACAGACATCTGAGAGCAGTCTTCAGGCCTCTCTGAGGGTGGCCCCTGTCTTCCTGAAGTGACCCATGCCTGCCAGCTCCCCACTCCTCCCAGCACTGAGTCCCTCCACACCCTTGCTATCCTGAGCATGCCCTGCTCTCCGAGCTGGTGAGCCTCTTTCATACTCGGCTAGGACACCCTCCACTTTTGTTTGCATGCAAGCCCGGCCCTAACATGTGCAGGGCTGAGATTTGTGTACAAATGGAAGCCTGTGAATCATGGCTCAATAATAAAATGATAAATCAAAGTAACAGGTTGTTAAAATGTGCTCTATCCTCTTTCCTTCAAATGTAACTTCATAACAACCAAATGAAAATATGCATAAATATGTGATTTTTAACAAAATATTAAAGACAACTCAATTTAGTCACAGTTGCATTATGTCTGAGTATTCTGTTAATGAGTCAGGATGATAGAATTAGTAAAATAGAGATATACATAATTCAAAAGTTATTATATATTTATTTAAGACTGTTACCTTCATTTTAGCAAATTATGAAATATTTATAATAATAAATGTTTAAAATGTAATTTGTAATCTATTGACAGTAATGACCTACAGGATTAAAAATGAATGCTATAGTATTCAAACTGTAAAAATTTGCATATATATTTTCAACAAAACAACAAAATATAGAAAGTGTGAAGTAAAAAAATCTTTTTAAAAAAGTCTTCAAAGTTATCTACAAAATTAAGAGACAAAAGCAAACTATCCTATATGATAAAAGCCTAATATGCTAAGTGTCCAGTCCATTGGTTGGCCATTCAACCGATCAAACATAATATGCTAATGATATGCTAAGGCCACTCAACCATTTGGTACTATCAGCACTGACCACCAGGGGGTAGACAGTCAACTGGTTGACCAGTTGCTATGATGTGCACTGACCACCTGGCGGCAGATGCTCCAACCGGTAGGTTAGCTTGCTGCTGGGTTCTGGCCAACCTCCTGAGCGAGAAGGGTGGGACATGCCCTGGAACCCTCTTGCAGTCCCTCCCCGGCTGGCCAACCTCCTGTGTCCCTCCCAGACCCGATCATGCACTGGTTGGGTCCCTCAGGGGATGTCAGAGAGCCAGTTTCCACCTAATTCCGCAGGCCAGCCCGAGGGACCCCACTGGTGCATGAATTGGTGCATCGGGCCTCTAGTAATTAATAAATGTCTACATTTTAAATAAAATTTATTTAAATAAAACTGGAATATTCATTTAACTTTTAAAATGCTTAATTAAATTTTAGCAAATATATTATGAAAGTGAAAGTGTTCATCAGCCCAGTGTTTGATGTCCATTTCTTGCTAATGTGAAGGATCAATAGCCTATTCCATGCAAGTTATGCCTAGACCCCCAAGTAAACACACCTGAGAAGGATATGTTTAATACTGCAAATACTGCTCAGCCGCCTCATGCACTTGGTGAATTCCACAGGAACATGTGAGCACCTGCAGAACAAGGAAGTAGGACGCCCGGAGAAGCAGGAGAAGGACGCTGGCCTCCCCTTATTGGAAACGACACTGTGTTACAGGAGGATATTGTGTATTCATGCTGAGAGGAAGGGTGCGACCCGTCCGCCTGTCTTTTCTCCTAAGTATCCCTACCATACAAAGCCACCCCTACAGGCTCCAGGCCGTCAGCTCACAACCCGCCAGGACAGGCAGAGGTTTCAGCTCCTGTTTCCAGGACACAGGACAAATGCTGTGGGAAAGCACTTCCAGGGGCCTGAGCTGAGTCAGTCACCCCACACAGCAGAGGGGCCCTTGCGTTCTTTTATTTTCAAATATGTTTTTACTGTTTTTTAGAGAGGGAGGAAGGGAGAGGGATAGAGAGATAGAAACATCGATGCGAGAGAAACAGCATCGACTGGCTGCCTCCTGCCTGCGCCTTACTGGGGACGGAACCTGCAACCCAGTCATGTGTCCTGATCGAGATTTGAACTAGTGACCACCCGCTTGGTTCATGGGCCGATGCTCAACCACTGAGCAAACCTACCGGGCCTCTTGTGCTCTTTAACAGATTTATTTTTGATGCTTATGATCTACGGGACCCTAATGTGCAGGGCTCCTCTTGCCCAGATCGAAGAGCGCTCCGTGGGTGCGTGGAAGACTCCCATGACTATGGAAGAATTATGCCCTTGGGAAGGAGGGCCTTCCCTGGAACATGCCGCTAAAACCAAGCTCAGCATGTGCCACTGCAATGACTTGTTTGTACATGTGTTTCTGTGAGATAGGATCAGGGTCTCAAGATCTACGTGGCTCTTACTAAATGCTATTCTTGCTAAATGTTAAAATGCCACCTAGTATTTTGCAGATGCAGCTGTAATCAGGGTGAGCTTGACAAGCCCTCAACCAGATCAATGTAACCAACTGCAAAGAAGATAGGATGTGCAGTTAACCAAAGCATGCGTAGAAGCAACCACTAAGCTTCCCTTCTGGGAGACGGAGCTTTGGGTGTGAATCCTGTCTCCTTTCCTTGCTGCAAGCAAAGGAAACTACCTAATGACAATCACGTCTTGTTCTTGAGTGGGACAGCCCAAGTCCCAGACCCCTTGAGTTCGGAAACACTCCCATTCTCAACCACTCCAAAACTGTCTCCTGGCGGGCCTATACCTTACAAACAAGATTTATCTCCACTTCACACCCTGTTGTATTTTAGAGGTAATATTTGCTTAAAGTGTCAAGTAAAAAACTATATTGAATATGTATCTCCAATTGCTTCTACTCTCCTGTTTAGGTCCTGGTGGGAAGTTCTGGGCAAGGACCATGGTGCCCGTCCTGGGTCCCCGGCAGTGGGCCCATCTCCGCACCCTGGGCCAAGCTGCGGGACTGCATACGGTTTACGCACCAGCGGCTCCAAGGCTTGACTCTGGTGCCCTAAGCCTCGTGATTTTGAGAGTCCTTTTTGCTAACTTTGGAGTGACTCTCACCACAGCTCCTGTTTTATTTGCAGAATCTGAGCACTGACCTGGAACACTGGAAGCCTTACAAAGGGTGGGAAAGGCCCCCTAGACTCTTCTTCTCCTCGAAGCTGGGCCCTGAGAGGTTTGGGAAATGTTAGTCTTGAGGCCTCTAATGGATAGACAATGCCGCCTCGGAAGGCATGTCCTTGTGCCATTGCTTACAGGATCAGTGAAGACTTTGCATAAAGATGAAAAAGAGTCAATCTCACATGCTTACAATTCACATTAAAACTTCAGAGTCAACCTTGCATTGGTTGTGCAGAAAATGGATAAAATATTTCAGACTCTCATAGTTCTGTTGTGAATATGTCTTTAAGACAAAGCAATTTGGAAGTAAAGTAAGCTATGTTATGTGGCCAAAAGTCCTCAAGGAAGTAAACCAAGGATGCTAAAATTCTCCCAGGGAAACAGATAAACAGGGAAGTAGTCATGTGCTTGAGTCAAGCCCAAGCCAAAGGTGGTATATAAGGGCTCCCCAGCAGAGGGGGTATCAGACCTCCTTCACCTCCTGAGTCTGCCTCCTCACTTCTCCTGAGTCCTCTCTACTGACACCATGGGGTGCTGTGGCTGTGGTGGCTGTGGTGGCTGTGGTGGTGGCTGTGGTGGCTGTGGTGGCTGTGGTGGCTGTGGTGGCTGTGGTGGTTGTGGTGGTGGCTGTGGTGGCTGCACCACCTGCAGATGCTACCGGGTTGGCTGCTGCTCTGGCTGCTGCCCCTGCTGCCGTGGCTGCTGTGGGGGCTGCTGCAGTGTCCCCATGGTCTGCTGTTGCCGCCGCTCCTGTGGCTGTGGCTCCTGTGGCTGTGGGAAGGGCTGCTGTCAGCAGAAGTGCTGCCAGTGTAAGTGCTGCTGTCAGAAGCAATGCTGCTGCTAGGCGGAGTGACCTCCTGGCAGGTGCTGCAGGGGGCAGGATCACTCCTGTGCTTAGACATTTAGACATCCTGAACTTTCATCTCTCTGGTTTACCTACATATTGAGCTTGTGATTTAATAGAAAGATACCTGATTAGCAGTCAGAAACCCCCAAATCAAGTTCACGCTCTGCCAGAACAGCCTGATTATGAATGTCACCTTAGCTTCCCTGAGTTTTACTGTCTTCCTTACTCATCTGTAAAATGATAAGCTTGAGCTAAGAATCTTTACAGACCTTTACACTTTTAGTAGTATATGAAACTACCAAGTTCTCAAGACTAAACTCACAGGTTCTCTACCTGATAGACACTTCTATATATGCTGACTGTAGTGGGCATTTATATATACATAGTAGTTATAAAGTACATTCATAAACACCTCTCAATCCAACTCGATCTGTCAATTGTACTGCCAAGGAACAGGCCACAGCTTGCTCCTTAGGGTGTAACAATTCACATTAATGAGCACAGTGGAATGAAATAATGCTTTTTAATGTATTTAATTCTTTTGAAATATTTACTTTTCTGTTTGTAGAACTCCTGCACTTGTGTTATTACTGACCTTGGTTAAATACTGTATGCTTCTTACTGTTTTAGTATTCTCTAATACTCTTAAATATAATTTCTGAATAAAACACCAGGAGAAAGAATTCCACTGTTTTTTATTTGTGTTTTTTTTTTATGTTGTTTTGAGGAGGGGTGGGAGTTGCAGGCTTTAGGAAGGTTCTAAGGTAAAGAACAAAAGGATACACTGAATGTATTGAGGTAGTGCTACCTACTATAACTAATTTACACAAAAAAAGTACAGTGACCTAATAGAGTAGACATTTATTTCCTTTCGATGTCAATTATCCTGAGTGGTTCTGGGTGGGCAGAAAGGGAAGGAGTTGGGGAGCTGTGTTCTGCTCAGTCATTCAGGGATCTAGGTTGATGCATATTTTCAACATATGACTTTCAAGGTAACTTGGTTATCTGCAAAAGGTAAGTGGAAAAGAAGAGAAGGGACAACACCCATCACTACTTAACACATTGCTGACAGATCATGAGAATGCTTGTGTTTTTTGTTCTAAGGCTTGTAGTCAATCACAACAATGGCTTGTAAGAACATGTAATAAATAACTTCAAAATCCAATGGGTATTTAATTTTAAAGTATGCTCGTAACATTTATGTAAAACTTTTTTTGTACCCATTCAATAGAAACTTATCTGGCCACTGGGCAAAGCTAGCAATAAATCTACTGGTCCACAATGTGTTAAGATCCTTAGTATAAAAGTGACATAGTCTATTTCCCTCACTTCCCATTGGTGAGAAGTAGTCACATGGTCCAATGTAAATACATGGAGAGCTGGGAAATGTAGTTCATGACTGGCAGACATTTTCCAACAATTATCTATATATATAAAAGCCCAGTGACCAGAATGGCAAAACAACCAGAATGACCAGTGACTATGATGCACACTGTGGCAGTCAACCAGCCTGATTCGGGCCCTGATCACCACCCCTCCCTGAGCTGACCTGGGCCTCAATCAGCCCTCAACACTCCGATGAGGGGCAGGGCTGGCCACCAACTGCCCATGGCCCCTCCTTTCCCTTTCAGTCCTGTCCAACAGACCCCCATCGGGGTGGGCCAGTTGGATCCCACCCGTGCATGAATTTGTGCACTGGGCTTCTAGTCTACTATGAAAAGTAAAAGCATGAATGTTGATGGACAAGTAGCTGTGTCTGCATGCATATAAAACCCATGTCCTAATAAAACCTTTAATGGGAGTGTATTTAGGACAGGATGCCTGACAGAATATGGATAGGTGTTTCATACCAATTCATACCACATAAATTCCTCCTGAGGTACTGTGGTGTATACTTGATGTCTGGATGGAGCTACCTTCTTCTATACAGCATATTAGGAAATGTGGTTCCTGGTGTTTGGCTATAATCCTCACTGCTCCCAGGACTATTGTGTGCAGGGAGCTAGGCAGGGGAGCAATGGGCTTAGGGAGAGGATAAAACAAGATGCTTTGCATCACCTCTTGTTTTCACCAATAGTACAAATAAGACTTGGCTGGGACTCCATTCTTCTTCACACTCTCTTCTATCTCTTAAAGAAACAAATCTTTCTAATACTCTGGAAGTATTCTCATTGGGACTAAATAGGTAGTTTCAACTTGTTTTTAAAATGTTACTTATCATTCTAGACATGCAAGTCTAAATGTCCAGACATTCTGGACATCTAAGATAGGTAAGAAATACAAACATAATTCAAATTATTTTAAAAGGACCTGTTACATGGTCATCCCAGATAATCTAGAGAGAACTTTCTTCATACAGTTTAAACAAGATCACTATGGTGAATTGGCTTGCTCAATATCCATTTTTATATTCTTCTAGTATGCCTTCCTGTATGGCAGAAGCCAGAATGATTGCAAACTACATGTCCTAGAATATTCTACATCTAAGCTCTGGATATTGCAACAATTAGACCCACCCTTGAGAAATGTGGAAGACAAAAATGAGGTGGAAGTCCTCTTTCTGCTACTTTTGTCTGTTGCTATTAAGAAAGACTGGAGTGTTGAATTTTCTGCATTGCAGCGATGTCCCTGGGTCCAGTTACTAGTTTCACGGAAATGAAGAAACAGTTGTAGTGTCAGCAGACATCACAGGCAGTGCTCCAGAGTTTAGTCAATAGCTTTGAGGGTGTGTAGGGACAGGAGCCACAACAGTGTCAGTGGCTTCCTGGACTGTAGCTGCAGTGGTGTGTGCTTGAACTCGACCAATTTCCCTGCCTTTTTGACTACTGCAGAGGCAGCAGCAGCCCTGGACCATTCAGCATTCCTGTCCTGTAAGGCATTCTCAGGGGACAGCCTAGAGCCTGCCCCACCAGCCCTCCTAACAATTTTGTATCCATAATCCCCCAATTACTTCTCTTGCTTAGCATAGCTAGGAGAGTTTTGGTTTTCTGCACCTGTCAGAAAAACTCTCCTGACCATTTCTTTGTGTCAAATTCTAGCCATCCTCCAAAACTGAGAGGAATCCTAGTTCCCAGCCCAACTCAAGAGAATCCTTCCTTTTTCTGAACTCCTTTTGCTGTTTCAGTGTGGTAGGGGACAAGACATTTGTATATTTCTATCCTTGATTTTAGGAACTTTCAGTTTTAGCATTTTTGTTTGCAAAGAAATGGAAGCTCACTTACAGTAGTATAAAGGGGATAATTGATTATAAGAATGTAAAGGCATCTCACAGAAAACAAGGACAGGACCTGCAGTTAGTAGGTGTCTACCTGGAGTTATCTACTCTATAGAGTAGAAATAAAAATGTAGAAAGCCTTTGAGAAACCAGGCAGCTACCTTTTCTCTGCCTCCATCTAGAGCAAGGGTGAGGAACTTTTTTCTGTCAAGGGCCATTTGGATATTTTTAACGTCATTAGAGGGCCATACAAGATTATTAACTTAAAAATTAGCCTGCTATATTTGGTCAAACATTTAACTCACCCCTAATGCCTTGGCAGGGCCTTAAATGGCCCATGGACCAGATGTTTCCCACACCTCACACTTCTTCCTGCACACCTGTTTTCACCATCTCCTCCTACTCTTTTTCTGCAGACTGCTTGTTTCTCCTGGCACAGCTCATTAATTTATGATATGGTAGAGTCTGCAGGTTGCCTACCCAGTACCCTCTGTCTCTTACTTTTGTAGGATGGGGTGCTACTCTCTAAGCCCATTGTACCTGAACTTACAGATGGACTCCACCCCTTCCTCTCTTCCTCCCTTCCTCTTTTCCTCCCTTCTTCCCCTCCCCCCTTCCCTCCCCCCTTCTCTCCCCCCTTCCCTTCCTTCCTTCCTTCCTTCCTTCCTTCCTTCCTTCCTTCCTTCCTTCCTTCCTTCCTTCCTCTCATCCTTCCTTCCTCTCATCCTTCCTTCCTTCATAATTCCCAAAAGCAATTGCTGATTTTCTGAATCTGTGCTGTGGACTGGAATGGGAGGAAGGCATGGTAAATATTAGAGCTGCTTGAAGTTCATTTTGCTTGTGGATAAAAGTTGGTTTGTATTTCATCACCCATTTGAACTCAAACATAACTGAGTGACTCATTTAGCCAATAAAGCATGAACAAAAATGCTCAGACTCAGTATATGGCTCATCATGTCTTTTCACTCTGCCTCTACGACTGTGGAAGCCAGAATGGAGATGATGGGTGCCTCTGTGAGTATGGGATTCTCAGTAACTACCATGAGCAGAGCCCCCTTGACAATTCATGATGAACTATTAGCATATGGGAGAACCTTTATATTTAAAGCCTATTCCTCTGATAGACCTTTGCTTGAGAAGCTCACAAACTAGTAGAAAGACAACTGGGAAGCTTGGTCTAAAAATATTCTGTAAATGACCAAGTAAGTACTTAGGGTTTAAAGAAAATAAAATATCATCATCTTTCCTCCAGCCACTCTCCCATTCCTAAGTTTGATTCTGGTGTCCATACTTTAACACTTCCAGTCTAGCAGCATTGATCAAACCTCCCACAACTCCTAAGTGGGTTACCTCCAAATGAGTTAGTCTGCACGACTGGAATAATATGACATGAAGAAATTTAAAATTTTGTGTATTCCCTAAAAGTTCAACTAATCGAGAACATTTGCAGCAGAGGAAATACTTTCCCCCCAAATCTCCTATTTGTTTTCTTGTTAAAAATTTTCAAAGTAAAGCAATTCACTACTTGGTAATGTCAACACAACAGGAAAAAATAGTTTATATTAACTGGGTATTCTTGCTTTCACTTCTGTACAGTACACAGGTAAAATATGTTAGAGGAGCATTTCTTTTTTTAAAATTTTGTTTTATTGCTTAAAGTATTACAAAGAGTGTTAAGTCTCCATTTTTCCCCTTGACCTTCCCCCATCCTCCCCTACCCCCCAGTGTCTTGTGCCCATTGATTATGCTTATATGCATGCATACAAGTCCTTCAGTTGATCTCTTAACTCCCCACAACCCTCCCGAGCCTTCAAGCTGTAGTTTGACAGTCTGTTCAATGCTGTTCTGCCTCTGTATCTGTTTATGTTTATCAATTTATAATGGTCTTTATTATTAATAAATAAGTGTGATCATGTGGTATTTTTCTTTCATTGACTGGCTTATTTCACTTAGCATAATGTTCTCCAGTTCCATCCATGCTGCTGCAAATGGTAAGGGTTCCTTATTTTTTACAGCAGCATAGTATTCCATTGTGTAGATGTACCACAGTTTTCTAATCCATTCATCTGCTGATGGGCACTTAGGCTGTTTCCAAATCTTAGCTATGGCAAATTGTGCTGCTATGAACATAGGGATGCATATATCCTTTCTAATTGGTCTTTCTGGTTTCTTGGGATATATTCCCAGAATTGGGATTGCAGGGTCAAATGGAAGTTCCATTTTTAATTTTTTGAGGAAACTCCATACTGTCCTCCATATTGGCTGCACCAGTCTGCATTCCCACCAGCAGTGCAGGAGAGTTCCTATTTCTCCACATCCTCTCCAGCACTTGTCATTTGTTGATTTGTTGATGATAGCCATTCTGACAGGTGTGAGATGATACCACATTGTTGTTTTGATTTGCATCTCTCGGATGAGTAGTGACTTTGAGCATGTTTTCATTTGTCTCTTGGCTTTCTGAATGTTCTGTTTTGAAAAGTGTCTATTTAGATCCTTTGCCCATTTTTTGATTGGATTATTTATCTTCCTTTTGTTAAGTTGTATGAGTTCCCTGTAAATGTTGGATATTAAACCCTTATCGGAGATAACATTGGCAAATATGTTCTCCCATGCAGTGGGCTTTCTTGCTGTTTTGTTGATGGTTTCTTTTGCTGTGAACAAGCTTTTTATTTTGATGTAGTCCCATTTGTTTATTTTCTCTTTAGCTTCCAATGCCCTAGGAGCTGTATCGGTGAAAAAATTGCTTTGGCACATGTCTGAGATGTTGTTGCCTTTAAATTCTAGAGGAGCATTTCTTAACTCCTTCTTCCTTGTTCCTAGTCACCATCTGCCTATTTTCATGCATACATTTATCTAACAGAAACATTTAATTAACTCACTCCTAATGCCTTGGCAGGGTCTTAAATGGCCCGTGGACCAGATGTTTCCCACCCCTCACACTTCTTCCTGCATACCTGCGTCTTCACTATCTCCTCCTCTTCCCCCCAAACTCATCATAATATAAACTTATCCTTACTTCCTGTGCTCACAATAATGTCTGCCCTCTTGGACTCTAAACCAACTCCCGAAATTAATTTTCATAAATGCTAAACTTTAACTAGGTTAGGAGGCTCAGGATAAAGGCAGGACAGTGCCACACAAACAGCCACTTGAGCAGCTTTTCTCCCTGAACCAGGGGGTGACCATGACCTGCTGTGAAGGATGGACGTCCTGCAATGGATTCAGCCTGTTGGTTCTACTTCTGTCAGGAGTAGTTCTCAACGCAATACCTCTCATTGTCAACAGACTTGAGGAAGGCGAATTTTTTAAAAACCCCATCTCTTGCTTTGAGTGGTGGTTCCCAGGAGTGATAGGAGCAGGTCTGATGGTGAGTAACTTTTATTTGACTTGATGTTGAGAAAGGTGCTTTACCAAAGTCCTACAGACCATCTTTCAGACTTACAGTGAGCTGAGCTGTGTCTTGACTTAAGATAAAGTGAGATGTGGTGGTATGGTATTAATTTATATTGGTTAGCAGTGAGGAATGATAAATTAGATATGTGGTATAGGCTAGGGAGCTTGGGCAAAAAAAGGCTAAATTTGATAAAAGTTGGTTGTGCTGCCCTGGCCAGTTTTCCTCAGTGGTTACAGTATCAGCCCAAGGACTGAAGGGTCGTGGGTTTGATTCCTTGCTTGCAGGTTTGATCCCCAGCCCTGGTCGGGCTCGTGTGGGAGGTAACCAACCAAAGTGTCTCTTTCATGTTGATGCTTCTCTCTCTCTCTCTCTCTCTCTCTCTCTCTCTCTCTCTCTCTCTCTCTCTCTCTCTTTCTCCTACTCTCTAAAATTCAATGGCAAAACATTGAGGGTTAAGAAAAGAAGTTGGTTGGATTATTACCTAGCACATTTCTTTGCATGTAGGGCTGCTCTTCCAAGTTTTACAGCTAGTGTTGTGGAACTTTTGAATGAATTCCCTCAACTTTCCTTTGCTGATACCATGCTCAAGGTATTCACAGGGAATACAGCAGGTGTGGGAAGCACTCAGTAAGAATGAGAAGAAACATTCTGGATGATGATAAGTATGCATGAATATGGCATTGTTTTCACCAAAGGTAGTTGGCTTAAGAGATTTGGGACCTGAAATTCTGGCTCTCAGACTTCAATGACTTCTTGATTCAGATCTTATGTATACTAGGACATCATGGTGCTTACTGAATGTCTCCAATGCACTGATCATGAATCACCCAATAGATTTATAGACCTTCCCCTGGGAATTCTGATGCAGTGGCCTGGGTAGGACCCACCTGTGGAGAGGAATAAATACTGTTTTTGGACCTGGCAGAGAATCTAGCTTTAGTTCTGTCTCCAATATATTACTGTTTGCAAGTCACTTATCCCATTATTTTGTTTTCATGCTCATAAAATGGGGATGTGGATACTGAAGTTTAGAAATTCAGTATTCCAGAGGCTGCTTTGTTTATTCTACCACTTGGGTGCTACCTAATGGGTCTGGTTAATGTCAGAAAAAATGAGCCCTTGTTTATATGTGTGTTCATGTGTGTGTGTGACAGTTCAATTACCTATATTATCATCCTTGATGATCAGTGACTGCTGCTGGTCTTATCCTCAGACTAATGTGAAAACACTCTTGAGTGGTTATACATTAATTTTTAGAGAAATTCTTGTTCTTCGGCTCACACACTGGACTTGAGACTACTCTGGCCTCAAAAAGCCACTCCAATAAAGCATACCCCAAAAGTTGATGGTTTCCATACCTTTAATATCATGAGCAATGTATTCACCCTGCTTGGTAGGAATAGGTACTTACAGGAAATGCTTTGGGGAAATTGTGGGCTATTTCTCCAAATTGCCATAAACGTTCTCTTTCAGGCTGAGAGAAAGCACAGAGCCCAACACAGTGATGCGACTGCAAATCTTGTGTCTGCTCTGCCCTTCCAGAGGCTTCTGTCTACTTGGATAGTGTGAGCTTCTTTTGCATCAGCTTAGACAGAAGCCAGGCACAGCTGGCCAAGACTTATCAACAGTGGCAATTCCCATGAAGCTCCCAAAAGTTCCCATGTTAACACAATCCATTTAGAATGACTTGTGTAGCTTTAGATACAAATGGACTTTACCACAATAAAAACAAATTTCTTGCCAGCATGAAAGGAGCCTGATTAAGAAGGCAGGGAGCAGGGGATGAGGAAGGAGAAAGACACAGAGAAAGGCACAGAGACCACTGCTAAATGCTAACTACTGGGTTCATGCTTTACAATGTTATCTCATCTACTCTATAATAATCCGGCTGAGCAGTTATTATCAACTGTATTTTAACAGACAAGCAAACAGAAGGTTAGGAGGGTTAACAAGATCACACAGTAGTTGTGAGACCCAGTTCAAGACTTATCTGGCTCTCAAGTTCTGTTTTCCACCAGGATTAGCACCATAATTCAACTGTTTCAGGCTGACCAAGGGGGAAGGTGCAATTCATAACTTAACCCATAAACTTAAATCACCAGAAAATTGAAGCACGAAAGGTTCTATAAACCTGTGGAAGTTTCAGAGAATCTGCACTTCCTTGTTCCGTGACTAAATTTACTTTATTGCCCTCCATAAATATTAACGAAGAGTATTACACAAGTCTATCTCTATTACTCAGTGTGGAAGAATGCCATCAAAGCATCAAACAACTCTTTGAAAGTTCAATAGGCACTTTACAATGAACCTCAAACTCTAGACTAGGTTCACAAGCAAACAGGTGGGTGACAGAGGGCTCAGAATACAGGTATATTTTCCTGGTCCTCAGCTATCTATACTCTATAGGGTTTTAATGGTCTACAGCTCTTCTGTTCTTCATTATAACAGAACAGAGGCCCAGTGCACAAAATTTGTGCACAGGTAGGGTACCTAGGCCTGGCCGGTGATCAGGACCAATGTGTGGGGAGACCAGCAGGGTGATCAGGGGCCCCTTGCTGGCACCCTCCTTGGCTGGCCTGGGGCCTGCAGACTGGGGACAGCTCCTATAATGAACACCTGTCCCCTGGCAGTCAGTGCGTGTCATAGCGACTGGTCATTCTGTCATTCGGTCAATTTGCATATTAGGCTTTTATTATATAGGATACATCTATACCTATGTATAATGTGGAAGAATACTTTTTCAAAGGGAATCATGTCCTTTCCAACATCTGTCAAAATACCGAACTCTCAATATACTTGTAAATACACAGCAAAGTGAATAAGGAACTGTGTGATAAACACTTTTGTTGCAGTTTTTGAAATCTTTCCAAAATTGCTTTAATATTTTAAATTGGTATTGCTTTAAAAACAGTGTTTGTGGGAAGAAGTGAACAACTATGAAATTAATTACTGATTACTTTTAAAATACATTCATTGTGTTTTTATGACTTGCCCAAAACAGGTGAATTTTTTTATTTTTTGAAATCATGACTAAGAGTATTATGCAATTCAACTATTTTATGTTAAATGAAAATAAATAAATAAATAAATATCATTTTCCAAAGCACTAAAAAGAGACTTAAAATGTTCCTAAGGAAACACAGGAGTGGGCAAGAATAGGGTTATAGTTGTAATATAAAAAAATAATACATAATCCTATAGAAGGGTAATATGCAAATCGACTGAAGGGCGGAATGACCAGTCGCTATGATGCGCACTGATTTCCAGGGGGCAGGCGCTCAAAGCAGGAGCTGCCCCCTGGTGGCCAGTGCATTCCCACAGGGGGACCACTGCTCAGCCACAAGCTGGGCTGATGGCTGGCGAGCGCAGTGGCCCGCCTCCACAGCAGCACTAAGGACATCCCCCAAGGGCTCCCAGACTGCAAAAGGGCACAGGCCGGGCTGAGGGACACCCCCCTCCTTGAGTGCATAAATGTCATGCACCAGGTCTCTAGTTAATGAATAATAATATAAAAATAAACTGTTTTGCATACTCACAACTAGAAACTTGCTTTTCCCATCCCTGTATTAAGTTCACTTGATATAAGATTAATTGCAAGCCTGATCTTAATCACGCTTACTCATTGAGTACACTTATTATACAACTAGAAGCCTGGTGCACAAAATTTGTGCACGGGTGAGGTCCCTAGGCCTGGCCGGTGATCAGGGCTGATTGGGGCCTTCCAGCTGCCAGCCTGGGCCTTCCTTCATTCCATGCTGCCCTCCGGTGGTCAGCACACATCATAGTGACTGATAGAACTCCTGGTCTTCTGGTCAAACTCCCACAGGGACACTTTGCATATTTGCCATATATATATATTTATAGATGGCAATTCATCAATTATTAAAGTCTTAGAAAAAATGTTGAATGTTAAACAAGCTAGGTGTTTGTGTAACAAGCATTTGCAAAATATAGTTTTTATGCTTGTGATGAGCTGTGGCTTTGGGTTGCTCTCAGGGTCAGGTACTTAGAGGATCCCTAGGGTTTGAATTGTGTTACTGAGTTTCAATGGTCCACAGCTCTTCTGTACTGCATTTGTAAGTTGTGCACTCATTTCTAAAACTGTATAAAAGGATGGGTTTCTGTAAGGAAGAATGAATAATACTATTCTTTATAAAAGCAAATTTCTGTCAGGGCTGTTAGTTTCACAAAAACTCTCATGCATTCAAATGTGCTTAGGAATTTAAAAAAGAGTATTCTCATAAATACTAATTTTGACAGATTAGCTGGAAGATTTATGACTCAGTCTCATACACACCTACACACTTTCTCATATTTTAATATCCATTCCTTAAAGAGCCCTTCAATTTCTACAGCTCTGAATGGGCAAAATAGTTGAAAAACAGTGAGTTGTGATGTAACAAAGATGTGTTGACATGCCCATAAAGTCAACTGGGAGTGGATTCACATAAGTTATTGTTACTTTATAAAATCCTTTGCAAGGGAAGAGAACTATAAAAATAAATATTCAGCATCTCTGAAATAAATCCTAAAAAGTCAGCAGAGTTTAATTTATATCAATAAGCAAAATGGGATGATTCATCCACTTAAGCTGTAATTTAATGTTGATCTAACTTTCTTCTAACAGATTAATTTTCTAAATCAGTGCTTGACAATTATTTTTCTGTAAAAAAAAAAAAAAAGATCATGAATATTTTAGGCTTTGAGAGCCAGACAGTCCCTCTCACGGCTATTCAACTGTACTGTTGGTGTGAAAGCAGTCACAGACAATATAAGTGAATGGGCATGGCTGAGTTCTAATAAAACTTTATGACAAAGAAGTGGTGGGCCATAGTCTGCCAGTTCCTGTAAATGAATTGTTTCTTAAGCTCAGAAGGAAGTATAGCTTATGAGTACAACAAAAGCGATTTAGTCCATTAACACTGACAACCTATTTGGGGGCTACGTTTTTCTTCCTTTTCTTCTGGGCTCTTAGCTCCACCCCAGAAAGGCTGGGCTGCCCTACATACATGTGACCTTTGAATTATAAAGGTGTTGGAATTCAAGGTAATACGTAAGCCAAGTTTGATAATAATACAAAGTGTCCTCCACAAGTGCCATGACGTCGGCACATGGTCTGAGGGGGTGAAGTTTGTTAGAAAAGCTGCCTTGTCAGGCGTTAAATGTTAGACCTGCTCTAGAAAAGCAAAGGTAGATGTGGTCTTGGGAAAAAGAATTTGGAGAAGGAACAGGGGTCAATGAGATGAGCCAGGATGGTGGTGGGGAGAGGGGGGAGGATGAGAATGAACCAACTCTGTGAAGGAACGGAGAACTATAAGAATAATCCGGTGTGGATAGTGGTGAAGAGTCTGGGCTTTGGAAACCAAATGCCTTGCTTCAAATCCAAATTCTTCCACTTTCTTAGAGAAGTTACTAAAACTTTCTATGCCTCAGTTTTCTCACAGAAAGACGGGGATAAAAAGAGGCCTAGCTCACAAGGTGGTTGAGGCTGGAATGAACTGACACCCGTACAGCACCTATGACAGCGCCTGGCATGTCGTTAGAATTCAATAAAATGTTAGAAAACAGGGGCAGAAGGAAAAAGAGAACTAACTACTCAAAGGCAGCTGTGCTGAGGAGGCAAAAAAAAAACCACAACAACACACACACACACACACACACAAACCCACCCCACCTTAAGTGGAAGGGAAGTAATTTATAACCCACTCTTCAATGATACAAAGCTTCTTCCAGTAAGAATTTCTAGTCATAGCTGTTGACTAGATAGGACTGAAAATTTAAACTAAGTCCTCAGAATGTGAGGTCACTTCTTATAGCTTTCCTCAGCAGAATCTATTTCCCTTGATACAGAATGCAATATGTACATGATTGCTGAGCAGCAACCTAAAGGAAGCCCATTGCATATCACGTGTAAAGGAGTAGGAAGCAGAATGTGGAACCAAAAATATTTCCCAAATCCTAAGCTGGGAACCAGTGACCCGGGAGTGAGAGGACAGTTAGGGAGGAAAAAGGAGTGGTGGTGGAATTAATTCTCAGTTCCCAGCTGCCAGGCAAACAAAACCGGCAGTTTCCTTTCTGGATGCTTGCCAGGTTCCGACAGTTTTGGGGAAATTATAGACAGTGGCTGCAGATTATAATAACTAAAAGGAAAAAAAGTGAATTTTAGGTGACAAAACCAGTTCTTTCAGAAGTACTCCTTCCAAAATAATGACTCAATTTAAAATCCAAGTCTCTCTTGCCCAGCTGGTGGGCTTCGTGGTTGAGCTTCGACCCATGAACCAGGAGGTCAAGGTTCGATTCCCAGTTGGGGAACATGCTGAGGCTCCATCCCCAGTAAAGGGTGTGCAGGAGGTACCTGATGAGTGATTCTCTCTCATCATTGATGTTTCCATTTCTCCTCTCAGTTTCTCTCTCTGAAATCGATAAGAAAACATATAAAAAAATAAAATCCAGGTCTCTTGAAAGATGACCCAGAGTAAAGTGATGTAGACGGGAGAATTTGAAACGGCTCTCCTGAAGTCCCACCTTCCCTTCTGGCTCTTGAATCTTTAGGGTTGAAATGGGGATCACAAGATCAAGGACGCTGCCACATTTCCTTCTTGTTCTCTTGAGCCTTGATTTCCCTCCCACAACTGCTGGTAAATAGAAGGCAGAGAAGACTGCTTTCTCATCTGATGAGAAGTAGTAAGACTCATCTTTCCTGTTGATGTAATTTCCAGGCGATTCCAGCAACAGCAGCATCTTTGGCAGCGAGGAAAAGAGCGTGCTGCAACAGCAGAGGCGGGGTGAGTACCGAGCGGCGAGGGGAGGCGGGTAGAGTGCACTAACAGTGTGGACAGCTGAGCAAAGCCACTTGGGGCTTCGGTAGCTACCAAATCACTGTGTGGTCCCAGTGGCAGGATCACAGTCTTAGGAATGTCCTATTAGGATGCTTATATGATGATACAGAAGGCATGAGGGTTTTTGTGTTTTTTTCCTCCATAAAAATGTAACTTTGGAGCCAGTTTCACACTTCTCCCCAATCTTCAGTTTCACTATCTAAAGGTTTTAAAGGAAGGAGATTTAGAAATCACACGCAGAGCTGCAACCAATGTCAGAATAAGATGACTTGTTATTTTTGTGCTGTGTATAAAATACTTCGGGAAAATGTAACCTGAGTTCTCTCACGCATATGAGATTGGTTTGCTAGGCTCAGAATGCTCATTGCTCAGATGCAATTAAATTAAAGAAGACACTGTTCATTTTTCTAACATTAGTACATACCTACTATGAATAAGATTTTAACTAAGTTAAAAGGAAAATAATGAATACTTATTTGCCTCCTGTCATTATGCTCAGAACAGATTCAAATGTGTTATCTTATTTCTTTCAAAACCCTTTAGTTTTGAAATATGATATGCTTTATTGACTGAGAAACTGATGCTCAGAGAAAGCAAATAACTTGCCAGTGTAGCACAGCCAGTAAGTGAACTTTTATCTCAATCTATCAGACTTTTTTAAAAAAAAAATATTTTTATTGATTTTTTACAGAGGAAGGGAGAGGGATAGAGAGTTAGAAACACTGATGAGAGAGAAACATCGATCTGCCTCTTGCACACTCCCTATTGAGGATGTGCCCACAACCAAGGTACATACACGCCCTTGACCGGAATTGAACCTGGGACCCTTGAGTCCGCAGGCCAATGGTCTATCCACTGAGCCAAACCGGTTAGGGCTCAATCCATCAGACTTTCAGAGTCAAAATATCTACACTACTGATGCCATGAACATTGTTAATAACACTGTGTGAGGGCTCATAATTCTCTAAGGAAGGTGTAGACGAATAAATGAGCACTCACAGTGAGTGCCTGGCTGAGTCTGAGGTTTGAAAGCGATGGTTCTCAGCCTGATGGGGATGTTAGAATCACCAGGGAGGATCTTAAAAACATCTCTTCCCCGCTACTTTCTTCCCCTGAGATGCAGCATCAGAATTTTTCAAAAACACCCTAGGTCAGCGGTTCTCAACCTGTGGGTCGTGACCCCTTTGGTGGGTTGCCTAAGACCATCCTGCATGTCAGATATTTACATTATGATTCATAACAGTAGCAACATTACAGTTATGAAGTAGCAATAAAAATAATTTTATGGTTGGGTCACAACATGAGGAACTGTATTTAAAGGGCCAGAAAGCTGAGAACCACTGCCCTAGGTGATTCTAATGTGTTCCCAGGGGTGAGAACTACTGTTTAAAGAGATACATATTTAGATTAATATTACACATTTGTATTTTTAAAAATTACCCTTTTCTATCATTTGATATCTAGGGTTATAACTACTTTGCTAATTATTTATAGTCTCTCTTTGTTCCTGATACATTGCGGGTAGTCAGTCAATCTTAGTTTTTAGTTTCCCTTCCCTGAGCTTTTCTTTTTAAACTATTATCCCTTGGAGTTTGACTTTGCTTTACCTCTATGTTGTACTCCAGACATTCTTCATTTTTTAACATTTTTTTTATTGATTTCAGAGAGGAGGGAAGAGGAAGAAAGAGAGACAGACACATCAATGATGAGAGAGAATCATTGATTGGCTGCCTCCTGAATGCCCCCACTAGGGATGGAGCCCGCAACCCAGGCATGTGCCCCCAACAGGAATCAAACCCGAGACCCCCCAGCCCACAAGCTGACACTCCATCCACTGAGCCAAACCAGTCAGGGTCAAACATTCTTGAAAATGATATCTTGAAATATTTCTGAATCCTCAAACTTAAAGATATCAGAATACTTATATAGATTTTTCTTTCAGATCATATTTCCATTAAAAATATCTCCCTGCCTCCAGCACATATCCTTTCAGGACAAATTTGTCATCTTTTCAATGACCATTTTTCTTTCTCCTTTGAGGACAGCGAGTTGAGAATAACCAAACTATTTTTTCATGCAGGTGTTGGGCTAGACTTGCTGGCCGAGGTTGGGGGGCAGTGTGTAATAATAGTGCTGCTGGCCATTAAGTCACTGGTTTATACTGCTTAAAGTTTTTAGGCACTTTTCTCACCATGTGAGGACTGGTGTTTAAGTTATATCTTGTAGCTTTCAAGGAGAGACCAAAGCATCATAAAAGTAGCAAAGGCTAGATCTTACGAGGGAGGGAAGAGTTGGCCCCCAAGACTTGTCGTCCTCTATCTTAACTGTTCCCACTATTTGCCCTGCTTGAACTTGCTCCCTGTTCTGTCCCTTTATCCATTTATTGCTTTTGCTTCTGAATACTTAGGTTTCCCCGAGTCATTTAAATGAACCCCAAGTCTAGGGGAAATACAGATGTTGGGATCACTTTCTAAAGCCAGGCCTCTGTGCAGGGATGAGAAGTCAGAGATAACAGATGACCACAATATAAACACAGCGACACTTCTCCATGAGCAAACTGAATGGTAGTGTGGGAGAGGTAGGATTTGAATCACACTCCAAACCCATCACTCTGAGCTACTGGCTGGAAGAAATGTAGTTTAGTGATTAGACCTGAGCACTGACACCTGTGAGATCCTGCCAACCTCCCTGAACTGCATTTTCTCGTCCACAAGATGAGAATAATAGCATCCATCTCTTGGTGTTACTGAAAGGATAGCAAAGCCCAAGCTCCCTCAACACATGCTATAT
The DNA here is from genome assembly GCA_004026665.1 of Murina feae. NCBI lineage: Eukaryota > Metazoa > Chordata > Mammalia > Chiroptera > Vespertilionidae > Murina > Murina feae. Next base: position 27,607 of record PVJC01005288.1, read on the forward strand.
ACATAGTCACTTACTCTGCCTTTAAAGGCAGTCTAAAGAATGCAACAGGTGACCCCTCTGGAAGCTGCGATATTACCCCATTAAAGGAAAAGAAGTCTTCCCTTCATTTCTGCAGATTTACAACAGTCATAATGAACAGGGACTAACCCGACACTCCGTCAAAACAACACAGAACTTTGTTTGGAAACCAACTTTAATTTGGCCTATCACTTCCTATCCCCAAATCTCATGCTTGCTTTCCTGTGACTGATTCACAAAAGGAAAGAAGCTTACAGTCTTTCCCTCTGACTCAGTGGTGGTGCTGCACTCTCTGCCCCACACGCCCCTGCTCCCAGGAGGACATTTGCAATGTCTGGAAACATTTCTGGTTGCTACACCTGGGTGAGTGTGTATTACTGGCACTTAGTGTGTAGACACAGGAATGCTGCCGGACATTGTACATGCACAGGAAAGGCCCCAACAGCAAAATGCCCACAGGCCAGTGGTGCTGGGATCGAGAAGCCCTGCAGTAACTCTATACTGTATCGATCACTGCAAAATGCTAACCTCAGGCCACTTTCAAGATCAGCGCCAAGTCCAGACTAAAGATTTAGTAGTCAAGAGAGCGCACATCCAAGTGTGGGTGCTGACGATCTAGTCAAGGTTCCATGAAGTAGGAAGTACAAAGACTATGATTGAGGAACCAGATCTCAGGTTCAGTTACAATGGTTCAGAATTTTCAGAAAACACAGCAAGACCAACACTCCTTTAGTGAGTCAATAAAATGGCAGAGACTTTGCCCTCTGCTTTCTTTAATTCACACCCAATCAAACTGTGATCTTAAGGTGTAGGTCTACAAGGTGGCCAGAGAAGGGCAACCATAGATCTGATGCTAAAACTTGACCAAGAACATGTCATAACATGTGCACATGAACTACCTTATTTTTCAGATGTTTCTTTCATCATTTCTGAATATAATCACAATCATTGGTGCTGTGTACTGCGTGGTGGTATCCGTGCAGGCTCTCTTGCAAGGTCCTCTCATCTGTAATTCTCCAGGAAACAGTACCTGTGAATTTTCAGTAGACAGCTTAAGGTGAGTGACCTTTCCCTGTTTGTTTTACACCAAAGCTACTTAGATTAGAATAGTGTGGTGTTCACATAGCGCCTTTATTTTTTGTGAAACTACTGGGACAGATTCTTAAGGATTTAACACATAAATTCCAACTGGGAAAAGCTCATAAAAAGTGGAGGAGTCACTACATTCAGAATGTTTCGGGTATGGTCTTGTTGACAAGGATAATTGACTCAGATGGCTTATCCTTGCCTTAAAAATTTCTGGAAATACACAGCAGAAGCTTAACCTTCACCTTTGGAGAATAGTGACGAGGAAGCCCTGACTTTCCACACTTCTGAACTAATGAAATGTGTAAGCGTGAAGCACAGATTACTTCTATACTTTAAAAAATTGAATAGAAACCAAATTAGTAAAATCTAGAGCCTTACTTACAAGCCTAAAAGAAAACTAGCAGCAGATGGATTATGGGGACACACTATAAATACATGTGTGGATAGGAATGAATTGAAAGTTTAAGTCACTTAGTAACAAATAATAATGAAAAGTTACAAGTAAATGGTTCCTTTCAGTCTTATAAGATGTTTTTGTGCCTGCATCTAAGCACAACATCAAAAACTGGAACAAAAGACTAATCTAATTCATTACTTCTCTCTATATTAGAGAATAACCGGTCTTCCAGTTACATAAAAAATTTCCCTCTCCTTTTCCTTTATCTTACTACATTAAAAAAAGATCATCTCTCAAAACTTTCATACCATAGTTGTTAAGAACCAAAATCCGGACATTCCCTTTACTATAGGATCTGAAGTCTAAAATTAGAGATTTCAACCACAGATGCTGCACACATTCAGTCTGTAGCAGATGACAGCTCAGCTCTGGAGGTAACAGAACTTAAGGTATTCCCACTCTAGCTGGGGTGATAGACAGTTACAGAAAGTTAAGTTACACACAGGGGATCCTAGGCTTGCTGCAAACTGCAAGGGGCACTCTCATATTCCATTTGCTCAAACACTTGTTTTCCCAGGTAGACTTGCAGTTGCTGGTACCCAAAATGCAAACTCACTATTAGCCTACTGTGTAGTGAATCAAAGAAAAATCACCTCAGGATACATGTGTTAGGGCAAAATGTTTTTCATAATCCATACCTTGTTACAATGGGCACATATCACTTTAATCAGTCATATTATTTTTCTTTTTTATTGGATTTACTAGGGTGACACTGGCTGATAAAATTATATAGGTTTCAGGTATAATTGTAGTATTAACATGTCTCTTCTGAGTAAAAACAGTCCCTCTGGCTTCGGAGCAGATGCCACTGTGGTTTTGCACAAAGAATTGAGCTCCTTCAAAGGGGGAGCTCCTTTATTTTCACATCTTCAGTGAGTAGAAGAATGTCTGCATAGTCTGAACCACATGCAATTGTTGATACTCAACCACTTTTGACATAGAAAACATTTTTTGGTCTTTTGTTAATCCTCACCTGAGGACATATTTTCCATTGATTTTTAGGGAGTGGGAGGGAGAGACATCCATGTGAGACACACTTTGACTCGTTGCTTCCTGCACATACCCGGACCAGGGCTGGGAATGAATCTGCAACTGAGGTACATGCCCTTGACTGGGAATCGAATCCAAGACCCTTCAGTTGACGGCCAACACCCTACTACCATGCCACACTGGCCAGGGCTACATACAGTTTGTTGAAAGATGGGATAAGTGGGATAGATAATGAACAAAAAGCTTTAACCTAGTAGAGTATATAGACACATACCCAGAAAGCCTAATCTTAGCTACAATTTCTAGGCACATTTCAAAAGTATTTTGTTTTACTATACTTTCTTGGGCACAATGTTGCATTCTTTTGATGGTCACAGAAATTCTTAAACATCTTATCTTTTACTTTTCTGGAAGGATTCATCCCGAATCCTTCAATCTACAGTGGTTCTCCAATGGATCTTGCATAGCTCCTAACAGTTTAAATTCTTCTACCATGAATGACATCATGGCCAATGACTTGAAAAAATACGACTTGCAAGAAAAGAGGCACAAGACTATCCATTTCTCAGTATTTGTAGGCCTACTGCTTGTGGGGAACCTTGAGCTCCTGTTTGCACTCAGTCAGATTGTCATCGGTTTCCTGGGCTGTCTGTGTGGAGTCTCCAAGCGAAGAAGTCGAATTGTGTAAAAAAATGGAAATATAAGCAGTTTGAATAATCTGAGGATACATTTAAAAGATAACCTTTCAGAAGTTATAAGTTCATTAACGGAACATTAGGTAGAAAGCTGTATTAATCCTTCTAGTCCAAAAGGTGGTTTTTAAGGTGATTAAAAAAGAAATCGGCCTTTTTACATATAATGTTGGTAAATGAAAACCACTTTCATAAGAAAAAGTAAGTATCATCAGTAGTTGACTTTGGGGTGCAGTGAAAAGCTTTCAAATGTTTTAAATCCTTTTGTGCTGTTTGAATTTTTTAACTCTACATTCTTGTGTGAAGAGAGGAAAAGAGGGAGGGGAAAGGAGATGGGTGATGGAGGAAGGAAAGATGAGAGGGAACAGAACTTGGAAGTCAAGTAGGGGACCTTTACCTTGTATTTCTTTATACTTTAAGAAAAAACAACTATCTAACCTGAATGTAATCAAGTTTTTAGACCAAATTCCTCACTTACTGGAAATCCAGGGAGAAAGATACTCAAATTCTAAAGGTAGGACAGTAAATAGACAATAACTTCCTGTTTTCAACAGGAAAATGTACAGGGGGAAAAAATACAAGAACAATGTATTGAGGGAACTATTCTATATTGAGAACAGAGAGATGTTATTCAACTAATGTACTATGCAGACCTTGTGGAGAAAATAGAGCAAAGTTGTGCAGGATTGGTTTGGGTAATATTAAGGACTTATTGTGAATATTTATGGCTGATAATGGCTTTATGGTAATATAGAAAAATGTCCTTATTTTTTAGAAATGCATGTTTTTGTGTTTGGGAGAAAATGTCATGTTTTTAAAATATGTCAACCAAAAATAAAGCAATTGAAAAATGTTCGTTGTTACATACAGGGACAGGAATATAGTGACTCATTATACTTTTCTATTTTCCTATGTTTGCATTTTTCACAATAATTAAAGAACTATGAATACCTAGAAAAAAAATCAGACTTTCAAAAGCTGGTTTCTATATATCATAATCTTTAAAAGACAACAGAATAAAACAGTGTATTTACCATATTAAAATGATATAAAACACTAAAAACCTACAATTTTCTGAATGTGATCATTCCTGCATTTTTTTCAATTATTTATGTTCAATGCGCTTCAGGTTGTAGGAATAACTTCCAATACTTAACATTGTAGCTGCTCCTCAAAATTAGTGACATACAGGCACTTCCTTTCTGAATCCATTTGCTGTGTAAAGACCTTCTCCTCATGCTCTTACAAACCCCAATTTATCCTTAAAGTTTAACTTACATTATTTCCTTCTTGAGAAAGCCTTCCCAGCGTGCATGATTCCAATAAATCACGTTAGCACTTACCCAAACTATTATACCTGTCACAATGTAACATACATGTTTTTGCTTGTATGTTCATTATAAGACAACAGGGACCAAGTAATGCTTCTCATCCATTAATTCATCAGCTCCTTCCTGCTTCAGGTTAGCAGGGCCTCTCTTCCATCCAGGCCCCCACTATCCCTCCACTCACGTCTAATCTCTGGCTAAGTCCTATTCATCCTTCAGCTCCAATATCCCTTTTTCTGAGAAGCCTTCCCTAACCACCTAATGACAAGCAGGTGTCCCCTTACCCGCCCTTAGTTCTCTTTCATTGATAACACTCACCACAATGGTGACGGCATTTTCATTTGTACTTGCTTCTGAAGTTTCACTTTCCCCGTAAGACCAGAAGCTCCATGGGCACAGGGATATGTTTCTTTTGCCCGCTCCTGGTATCCTCAGGACCAAGACAGTGCCTGACACGAAGTGAGGCCGCCACTAGGAATATTCTGTGGAATCAATGAATGAATTCGATCTCGGCTACTAGGAATGTTCTATTGAATGAACTGATGAATTCTTTCTTTAGTACTTAGCTTTCAGCAAAGATTCAATGCGTATTAAATGAATGCCAAACTGCTAATAGCCATAGAATTAAAACACAGGTGACTAACAGGACAGCTCACACTATGTAGCTGAACAGCACGAGGGGCAGCTACAGTGCACACAATCTCTGCATCACCCTAGATGACTCAGTTCTCCAGAGTCATGAAGAGACAGATTAAGCTTCCCACTCCAGAGGCACGAGAAAGGATGGCTCGAAGTAGCACATCAGCTTAAGTAGCTGTTAAGTCATTTCCTTGCTATTTTACTAGTTTGCTGACATGAATTCAGTCTCTAAAAGCCTATGGACCCCGTGTTCAGGTACCCTGTGGGGACATGCCAGCTTTGCTCTGGCACCTAAACTTACAAATGCGTATTTGCACACATCCCCACCTCCCATGTACGCAGTCCTTTACAAAGCGGTTTTTTGTTTCTCACTTCCACCTCCATGTTCAATCTTGTTTTGGAACCTTTCCACTAATTTTTACTGTTATCCACCACGTGAAACACTGTCCCCCTCTCCCTACCCTTCAGCACGAATCTCAAATTGCTCTTCCTCAAGAAAGTTGTTTTTATCACCCTCTAATTCCTTAATAAACCTGTTCCTGGCCTCCTCCATTGATCTGTCAGTTCCTAAGAGCAGCACATAGGGCCTTGCTCCTGCCAAGCCCTTAGCCGCAGGACCTGCACCTGAGACAGAGACGTGGGCTCATGTAAGGTAAGAGCATGTGACAGAGCTCACAGCACAGCATGACGAAACAAAATCTTCCGACCAACAAATATTGCTTTGGTTGACAGTTTATTAAATACACTGTAACTGTACCTTATTCTGCAGTTTTTTAAATCATTCACACATGAACTTAGTAAAAATGTCCTTTATAGAAAACCACCTGGAAAACTAAAATAAAAGTAAACACACATATTTTACACACATATTAAACTGCTGAAAATATTAGGACTTATTTTAATAATAAAGGTGAAACATGAGGTGGCTTGATTTTATTAATTCTAACACCAGAACATGACTTTCAGATGTGTTGATGCTGAATGTGGATGAGAGCATGTCTATTAACAAAACTGTTTAACAATGTCTGGGAAACAGATCAAGAAAAGATTTTTCTTTTACAGATACTTTTCTAAAATCTATTCTCTACCCACCCCCATTCAGAGAATTACTTGTGCAAACTGATGTGGCAAAAAATTAATTCCTTTTAAAAAACAAATCAGAGCATATTTACACAACATGCAAAGAGAGAATTTTAAGTAGGCGTTATTTCAGGACTCGTTACAAGGGAATACAGCTAAGTGACAGAATATACCTTGACCTCTGCAAACAAGAGTCTCTCCCCTTCCCTTCGGGAAGAAGTACATTTTCAGGGCGTGGACTATAAAATGGCATATTCAACGCAAACACAGAAACAAGGAAATTTGCAAATTCTTTATATTTCCAGCTGCTGAGACAGTATTTTTTGAGAGCTGAGGTTACTCTAGCGGCGAAACCAGAGCCAGCTATTCAGCAGCCAGAATGCTACCGTAATTGAATACATGACCATTTCTCTTTTAGCACGTTCTTTGTTCTCCTCTTCTAGGAGTTGTAGCCGTCGATTTAATTTGATTATCTAAGTGAAAAACAAAACCAACAAAATAGAAGCTTTAAAGCAAGGAATGATCAAATTCTTATGAAGTAGTATAATTTGTCAAAATAATTATTATAAACATGGGAAGTTTCATTTAGAGCAAAATAAAAAAAAAACTATATAGAAAAGTTACCTATGACAGCTAAGATTCACATAAATACTCTTCTCCCTTTCCGTTCTCCAAATTTCTGAGTTAGAAAGGGTCTATTTTCCTTCCCTCTTTTTTAAAAAAAATCCTCCCCAAGGAGGTTTATTGATTTTAGAGAGAGGAAGGGAGAGGGAGAGAGAGACAGAGAGAGAAACACCAATGGGAGAAATATCAATTGCTTGTCTCCCACATGTGATCGATCCCACAGGAATAGAACCTGAAACCCAGGTGGGGCGGGGATGGCCATTCCAATCATCTGAGAAGGTACCTCCCTTTTATCAGTGCTAAGCAACCACTTTTCTGTTAGGGCCAATTCAGTAAACAGTAAGTGTTTAAAAATTACATTTCCCACTACTCAAAATGAGTAGTTTATTTGGTTCCATGGGATACTATGTTCTCATATTACCAATCTTATTTTATTGCCAGTGGAAAAGTGGCATTGCTTTGAATCATTAAGATATTTCTACCTGAGCATTTTTGAGTAGCCTGTTTTTTAACATTTTTATTGATTTCAGAGAGGAAGGGAGAGGGAGAGAGAGATAGAAACATCAATGATGAGAGGGAATTATTGATCAGCTGCTTCCTGCATGCCCTTTACTGGGGATTGAGTTTGCAACCCGGGGAATGTGGCTTTGACCAGAATCAAAACCGGAACCCTTTTGTCTTCAGGCCAACACTCTTATCCACTGAGCCAAATCGGTTAGGGCCCAAGGCAGCTTTTTAATATCCCCCACCCTGATAGTGGGTTACATTCTGTATCCTGAAGCTAGTGACCCCTGAGCTGCTCATCACTACACTAAATGGACTCCAGACTGTTGGGTTCCCAAACGGGCAATGGAGCAAAGAGAGCTGCAGAAGTAGCAGCTTCCCTTGCTGCCAGGTCATACAAATATAAATTCTATACAATCTTCTGGTGACTCCATTTCTGTTAATTATCTTAGAAACTCATGGTTTCTCAATTGGCTTTCTACTTCTTTTAAAGTCTCAAAGCATGTGTATGAGCTATTTATCTATAATAATAAAAGTGTAATATGCTAATTAGACCAGACATCCTTCTGGACATGAAGCTGGGGCTGCGAGGGAAGCCCAGGTCTCTGGTGCCAGAGGGAAGCTGGTGCCGGCAGCCGGGGAAGCAAGGTCTACTCTTGCATGAATTTCGTACATCAGGCCTCTAGTTTATAATAAAAAGTTAATATGCAAATCGACTGAATGGCAGAAAGACCGGTTGCTATGACGTGCACTGACCACCAGGGGGCAGATGCTCAACACAGGAGCTGCCCCCTAGTGATCAGTGGGCTCCCACAGGGGGAGCGCTGCTTAGCCAAAAGCCAGGCTCATCACTGGCAAGTGCAATGGTGGTGGTGGGAGCCTCTCCTGCCTCCATGGCAATGCTAAGGACCCCTCGGGGTGGATATCCTCCGAGGGATCCTGGATTGTGGGGGGGGGGGTGGTGGATATCCTCTGAGGGATCCCAGACTGTGGGGGGGGGGGTGTGTGTGTGGATATCCTCTGAGGGATCCCGGACTGTGAGGGGGCACAGGCCGGGCTGAGGTTCCCCCCATCCCAGTGCACAAATTTCATGCACTGGGCTTCTAGTTTATTACAACTGCGTCTCTGTCTGTCCTATACTAATTCACCCTCTAAGTTAAGGCTTAAATAAACACTGTGAAAACATAAACTCAAATTACACTTTCAGAAAACAAGGTTGTTGGTATAATGGTGAAAGCAATGATAAAGGTCAAAGAAATCACTTTCTTCAATAGGTGAAGTATAAATAAATATAAGAAATATGTAAGAACTTAAGATATAGCTTCCATTTATGTTTCAACAAAATGAGACTCAAAATAAAAAATTATTTGCTTCATATTAACTTTGTATTATATTAAATCTTTAAAATGATATTCTAATTTATTCATATGCTAAAATATTTAGTTTCTTGATCTTTACTTAGAAATATTTTACTTTGATTTCTTTCCCTTCCACATCTATTTGGCATAGACACAATTAGAATACTGAATATGCTTTCCCCACATATGTGTATGTCTGTGTTACTCTAGAGGGTGATAGTACATATTAAAACTATTTTTATCTCTCATCATTGATGTTTCTATCTCTCTCTCCCTCCCTCTCTGAAATCAATAAAAGTATTAAAAATATACATATACAACTGTAGTTCTAAGACTTACAACAGAAAATGAGAAATAGGCATATAAAGACCCTCTGCACATTGAGAGCAGTTTCCAAAATGCAATTCTCAATCACAAAACACAGGCCCAAAGTGACTATTTCACATTTCCAAAAGCCAAGCAAGCCTTTATGGCTTTCCTGGTTCACTAAAATGTCAAGATTCTTTGTTATTCACCAGAACGACATCAATCCATTCAGGCAATACTGTTTTATGCTGATCAAAACATGTAAATGGTGGTTTAATATAGCTTTAATCAAAATGGGAAGGTCAATTTTGGTTTAATAAATAGTTTGACTGATAAAATATTTCCATTCATGACTTCCACAGGAGAGAAAATGATGAAATGTTTGGAACTATCACTTTAAACATCACAGAAATATCACTTAGGATTATATCTTATTTGATACATATACCTGTCGTCTTAATGAAACTGCATCTACAACATTCATGTCATCTGCAGTTCCTTCAACTGTTGCATCTATATTTGAAATGCCATACCTAGCAGATAAGAAATAAAAATACAATTAAATATTAGAACAGAACTAAGAGTACCTGACAAATCATGTAATGTGCTGTATAGTGTTCAAAGAATTGTTCAAAAGATTGTAATAACAATATAAATTCCTAAAGTATTTTACAATCTGAGTTGTTACTGATAAGGAAAGAAAACAACTTAAGATAACAACTACCTTAAATATTGGCAAGTGTCCTGAAACTTTGAGAATAAGAAGAATCCTGACTAAAGATACAAAAAAGGAGACACTTGCCAACTTAGAGGGACTGGCATCGTTAAATAGGACCCGTGGGTGAAAAGACTTGAGGGCTGCCACTGTAGAATATGACAATACACAATACTTAGACAAACTTAGGTCCATGTGTGGCTGCAAGGAGCCCCTGCTGAGACTCACTGGCAGGGGCACTAACTCTAGCTAGCAAAGTAAGACTCATCATTTTTATTTCTCTTCCTTCTCTTACTGCCTCTTTTCTTGCCATTTCTACTCTTTACTTCTTATTTCCAATTACTCTCTACTGTAAAACCACCTGAATACATCTTGTCACTTCATTGAGATCCAGAACTAGCTCAATAATCGATAATTAAGAGGCAGTGTAGAAAATAATAGTACTGGAAAGCCACTAAGACAAACTCCAGAAAAAGCACATGAAAAAGTACTTCTTGTTCAAATGCAGTTACTTCTAAAAGGACACTGATTTTTAAATGAATGACAATAAACTTCTGAGAAACAAATACACACAAATACTCTTCCTCTTTGCCTGGATTTCCACTTTTTAAATATATCTTTAATGAGCAGCTTTATTGAGATATAATTTACACACCTCACATTTATATCCTATTTTAATCCTGTATGGTTATTTCAGTAAAATGGCATATTAACTGTTCTAAATGAGCAGAATATAAATAAACTGAATTTAGAAGTTACTCCTATGCAATCTACAAAGTTGGCACATAGATATTTTTCTAATATACCAAGTAGGTCTCCATTATAAAAAGCACCTTACCATACAAAGGGGTATAAAGAGAAATACAGTTCTCATGCAGACATATTAAAACCAAATCTATTCAGAAAATTCTTTTGTTTCAAGTACAATTTAAAACCATCCAAAAACACCAGACAGGATGCAGTTTCAATAACATGGGAGTACTAACTCTAGATAGTAGAGACAATCTCTAAATGTGCCTTTGATGGCTAAACTAAACTTGCTTTCTCATTAACTGCCCCTTTCCTCATGGGGACAGAATAAATGTACTGGAATACTGAGAGTAACTGCAGCAGTTAGAGAAATAAGCTGTAAAGTTAGTAGATGCTACAACTATGGGATTATAAACATCGGCATTAATTATTCCTTTGAACATTATGACAGAATTAAATGATTAGTAGAAAAAATAAGGGCTGGAGACACCTATTCTCTACACTTTATCCTCAAAACAAAACTGTTCTATTTCTGTGAGGTCACACATGAGATGAATCACTGGGGAAAAATTCAAACAATAGAAGCAATTGCTTCAAAGGTCAGGCAAGACTGAACACAGAACGAAGTACAGCTGAAGAGGATTACTCACAATTGAAATCCTGAATTAAATAAGGGTTTCAGTATCTGTAAAGAAAATCTTCATTTGCAAAAAAATCGAAGGATATGGCAAAAAAAATTTATATAATTTAACTTAAAACAGAAAAAAAATCACCATGTGTTTTTTTTGTTTGTTTTTAACTAAACCCTCTAGCAGAAGCAGATGATCTATCTATCATCTGTTGTAATACTTATCTATCACTTGTAATACTTTAAGCAATGAAATAAAAACAAAACAAAACAAAAACAACAAAAAAAAACAAAAAAACTCTGTAAGTCAGATCACTGGCTGAAAACAGACAAACTCAGGAGTAAATTGGAAAACTTACAATGGATGTGGTTAGTGCCGTCACAAAAACAGGTCGGCAGAGTGGGAGGGCCCTAACACATTTCCAATTCCTCCAACCTGAACTACCTACAGCGAGAAACGGCTGGTTCCCTCTTCTCTTGCCGAAAAATGAAAAGTGCCAGCTTCCTTTTATCACAGAAATAATGCTGCCGGTTTTAACCCTAATGCTACAGATAATGTATTTGTGCTTAAGTAAACAAAATTGACTCTAAAAAAATTACAGTAATGGTATCTGTGAACACTAACCAAATTCCCCCCCTAGAAGATGGGAAGTGGGGATTTTGGCATGTGAGAACCTTAAGTATTTTCATTTGCTAGTCTACCTGTCCTGTGCTTAACAGAAGAAATTTACTACTCAGATTAAGCATGCGTGAAAGGGGCAAAAATAAGAGAAAAGCTGAAATCAATAGATGACAAAAATTCTTAAAACAAATTCCCTTTATGTTTAATTTCCCCAAACTGTCAATGCTAATTTTCCCCAATTTAAGAGGGTGCCTTACCGACAGCTTTCCCTATACATGGAAGATTATAACAATTAAATAAAAAGAAGACACTGGACAGAAGCTTAGGCAACAATGAAAAGGATGCATATAAGACAAGATTTAAGGTGACATTTTCCATTTTAGCATGACCTCCTATAAGTTAATGAAACTGGATTTAAATAAAACATCAAAAATACATGATACCATAGTATAATTAAGTGTTTTCCTCATTCTGGTGGCCAAATGTCACGAGTGACTACTCACTGTTTTCAGAGAAAAGCAGGATACACTCATAGAGAAAACTGTGGAAGCTCAAGCTACAATATAAAGGCATGGCTATTACATGCATCACAGCCTGCAAAATACAAATTCAGCCAGCTATTCACCCTGGTAGTTATAAAGTCTCAAAATTTACCTGACGTTGTCATGATGAGGATTAGAAGTGGCGGCAGCAGACCCACCACGCAACACGGGTCTGAGGCAGGTTTGTGCAGAAGGCAAAAGACAGAATCAGGAAACAGAGAGGTAATAAAATAAAAGCAAAAACAAGACAAATGAATGTCAAATAGGATTATATTGTATGTTTCAATACAATATATTTCAAATACTTTAAACATCTTTGTCTCCCAAGTCTTCTATTTTAAGATTTTCATAAATTTAGTATTTTCAATGGGTTAAAAATAAAGGAAATCTATAGTTTTGTAACAAAATGGCACCAACATGTAATTTTGGGGTGCTTACATTCTAATTTATGAAATTCAAGACCGAGGACAACTCTGTTTATAAAGTGTGATTGCTCTCTTCCGGCTGGAGAAAGTCCCATCAGCTTTAGAAGCACATCGAGGACCGGTTAGCAGCCCCTGCACGGCCATGGCTGCTCACCCAGAGCAACAGCCACCTCGAAAACTAAGACTTCACATCACCCACAGATCCCACCATTGCTTCCTTCCCTCCCTCCTCTTTAATTCTGATTAGTAACTGGTATCTTAGTGTAGCTGTGTCTCATTCAAACCTGAGCTCTCCAGAGCAAAGCCAAAGCCTCAGTTCTGGGGCTGAGACCGGAGCTGTGCTGTGAGGGACATACTACAGCATAGTCCAGAAGCCACAATACTGAGTCTGATGGCGAGACAACCAGGAGCGACACACAGGGCTGTTGGAAATGAAGACTGAGGTGCGCTGGAAAACTTTGTGGGGATTGTCACTTAGCTCAGTACATACTTTGTTTCCAGAGGACAGTGAGTTCCTTACCTAGGTAAGCAGAAACCTTCCCAAGAAATCTTATTTTTTAAAATCACAAGGCCACTGTCAAATTCCCCAAAAAGTAATCAGCAATATTTACTGAACACAGAGAGAAGGTTGGGGTATAGGATCCATATAAGGATATTAGGAATCCTTACATTCTATTGTGAATGTCTCATTCTCTAAGGACTGATCAGGTTTAGCCTGAATTTAAATACCAAGGTAATTCTTAATTATAGTAAACATTTAATAGCAAATGCACTAGTTTTTGTTTGTTTTGGTAAGTTGACATATTTGTAGAATTCTGGTTATAATACGAATCATTATTTTGTCAGTTCAATATATCAAAGAAAGTCTTAATGGTTAGCTTATATGCTTCCTAGAGGCACCACTGTTGCTTTCCTGAATTTCTGGAGTGTAGAGGATAAGAGATTCAGAGACTTCTGGGGGAAGACCTGCTAGAATTCTAATTTGTTCTCTAAAGAACAGTGAGAAATCACATATGGCTTGAGACAGGTTTTAAATCCATCCCATTCTACTAATATATTTACTCTGTGGCATTAGGAAAACTGTTACCAGTTAACTACAAGCTTACATTATACTAACGTGAGAATGTTTAAATAAAGCCAGTGCTGTGTGCTACCTAAAATTTTGAAAGAAATTCACACTAACATGCTCAAATGGATCTGTCATATTTAGTATGCTCCACCACAGAGATTTCCCTTTTATAATGCAGAGCCAGAAGATAGCACAGTTACCTTTCACAACGTATTTCATTTTGTCTTCTTACACTGGCAATTGACACATATAAGAGTAAATTAGACAGGCATTTGGCATAGTAGCACTTTCTTCCATAAGCATAATTTAATATATTACAAATCTTTTTTAAGTTTGATAGTATGTTCAACATATGTTTTGTGACTAATGTGACAAAAGGGAATGAGAATCAAGGCTCTCCAAGTTCCAGCATTAACTTGGATAATGACCATCTTGAGAAAATAATAATCTGACTTAACAGAATATGTGTTTCTTTGTTTAAAAAAATGGAAACTGCTACAGTAAATAAACAATTTAATTGGGGGATCAGGAATTATACACATATTTTAAAAAGACAAATTATAAATAACAAACACTATTTCAATTACGTCTTTGCATTCCAGGTTTTCTAACTAATATATTTATAAGGACAATTGCAAAAAATATAAAATTATGTACATGGTGGTTTCTTATATACTCAAAGCTTGTAGAATATGCAAAAGAAAACTGTATAAAAATAGTCAAGCCCCTTCTAAAAATAAAACTTAAACATGCTAAGCATGACTAACTAATATGTCAGTGTTTAAATAATGTTCTTACATAGAAAGTCTCCTTTTAAAAATGTTAATATTTTGCACTGGAGAATGAAATATGGCGCTCTAGCAGATGTCAGAAGAGTTGGGCATTTCCTAACCAGCCAAGGGCTATGTCATAATAGCTTTTAAAATCCAAAGAATACACCTTGTGCTTGTTTGAGGTGCTTTGGTAAGTTAACTTGGCTAATGTGTACACACGTTTACCTGTGTCTTCACGTTGAGCTTGGTTTTAGATCATGTAAGCTCTCATAAGATGAGAAAATGAGTATGTAATACATAAATAAACCTTTCAACAGTGTCCCTTTTTATGTTAAGCAACTGTGAATTTGCATTATTTTATGATAGTAAGTAGAATATCTTCTTCCTTTCCTCCCTCTCCCCTCACTCCCTTCCTCCCTGACTGTCAAATAATTTTAGCTTAATTTAACTCTACCTAATGTGATGGCATAAGGCAAAAGATAAGATATTACATTAGCGTAACAGCCAAGAGTAGTAAAATAGAAAGGAAAAATGATGCACAAAGCAAGAAACATAAAAGCATTTGAAACTCTATAAGCAGTATCATTTTAAAATCATGCAAGTAGACCATTATCCAAATTTCACATTCCTAGGGTTTATATCTGAAAAGTCATACGAGACAGTTCTTATAGTAGAGATAAATACTGATTTGGCACTTACAATTCTGATTAAATCTTGTTCAGCATTTAGATGGCAAGAGATTGAAATACAATGATAAAAAACAAATCAAAACCCTTTCAATAATGAAAGCATCCAATAAGACTAATAATAATATAACCTGCCAGGGTCCAAGATAACAACAATGGTGTGAATCCAGGAGCAAAAAATTAATACAACTACTTTATGTATTTTAAAAAATTTAATTTAACTGAATAAAAAAACATAATTCCTTCCCAGAAAAGGGATTTTAAAGCCATCAATTCATTACAATGAAAAAATAGATAAAACTTAACTTAGGGCTCAAAATAGTTTTTCATAATATAAAAGTACAAAGTAAATTTTACATTAGTAAGATTTCTGATTTTGTACTTGTGAGCTGGAGTCAAAATGTTTTTCCATTAAGAAAAACAATCCAACTTTTTAAAATAAGTTCCATATAACTGCATTGAACTGTGTGTATGTTCTGGGGCTTTGTCATCTGGCTATTATTTAATTTATACAGGATTTATAAGTATCTTTCTCATTCACATATTTTCACTGTAATAGCATCTGCTATGTTATAGTTTGACCTAATAATCTGGTCTCTTCTAAGGACCAACTGTAAAAAAGTTAAAGAGGATACCAGGTAAAGAATGAATTTATTTCAAGGAGGGTGGAGAAAACACCCTTCGGAAACACTAGTTCTTAAGCTCCAGGTACTTTACATCTAGTCTCTTTTGAAGGATCGCCCACCACACTGAGTAAGATTGGAGGCCATTATCCCTATTCTGAAATAAAAGTGGTGGTGGTAGGCGACAGAGGAGAGATTCCTCACAAGGATCCAGAAAACTAGATAATATTATTACCCTTCATATTTTCTTAATAGATGAGAAAAACAAGGCCTAGAGAAGATAAACAATTTATCGAAGGTCATCACGAAGCTAGCTACTCAGTGGGGTGAATCAAGATGGAATCTGAGTGACCCCCTGAATACATGCTTATTTTTAAACCATGTTGCTTCTTCCAGGCCTCAAATAGTCTAAGACAGCCCTTGAAGCTTCAAAGAGCATAAAAGGAACTTGAAACCCTTGGGGAGATGTATATACATATGTATATATATAAAATTTCCCCCCTGCAATGGGCTTCCTCTTTAAACTCCTTCTGATACAGTATTAAGTGCCTGGGCCTGAAAGTATACTACTAGACTACCCTGGAAAGGCTCGGAAACTCCTGTTGAGCAATATGGACAACTTGCCTATGAAGTATGGGAAAAACCCCAGGGGCTTGTGTGAGGATCAAAGCACTCAACAAGAAAGTTTGTCCAGAGCAAGCCATACATATATCAGTTCCTCAGGTAACAAGTCAGGTTTATGGAAGAGCCAGAGGAATTCACTGGGATTCTTCAAATTGCAAAAGTCAACACTAACTCTCAGAGTTACTAGATAAAATGTTAGGAGTGAAAAGGAAACAGACTGTACCTTTCCCATACACAGCCAGAAAGCTTCACAAATTTCAATTTTTTAAAAAACACTATGTAGTAATGAAGTAAGGACAAAAATAGTGGCAAAAATTTTATTTGTATGAACAAGTCTAAGTATGCTATTATTGATTTTACTTGATGTTCAAAAGTTATCAATATGGAAAAATACCAGATTTCAAAAAGACAACAGTACCTGGGATTTTCAACACAGGCCTAGAAATCCCTATTTAGAGGAATTAGAAAAAAAAGTCCTGACAGCTACACTGACATCAATGTTTCAAATCTGTTTCATTAATCAACCACATTAATACCATAAATGATGAAATCAAAAGACTTACTAAAGAAAATTAATATACTCAAGTTCAACATCCTACACTCAATCCAACATTATCCCTATTATAGCCAAAATAGACTCAAGTACTTAGAACAAGTCAATAAAACCTTTGGAAAAATGGTTATTTTTCCTGTGTGTAGTTATTAAGTAAATACTTTCCCTGACTGAAGAAAAGCTAACAAAATCTTAAGAAATGTGAATTTTGGACAATAATTTCAAATGAAAAGAAAGCAAAGCAAACTGTTTAAACCACTGCATCTTAGAAAGAGACAAAGGTGCAAACAAAAAAGGAAGACAACACAATCCACAAGAAGAAGTCAAAAAGTATGCAACGAAGCTGGCGAGGGTCTCTGATGGCCAGTCACCTGCGGTTTTCATCCAGCACATCCAAGATCTGCTGGTAAGCCCTACGAGTAGAAGACTGGATAAGCGACAAAATGCCACGAGCAGAGGAAAGATTAGGTCCATCTTCAGGTAACATACGGGGAGGACAGACCCGAACCTGTTGTGGCGATGGTGTCACACTGTTTATATAAGCACAGCAAATGAAGAAAAAAAAACAAAACACTCAAGTCAGATTTATAAAACTTTAGCTGAGCAGTTTTCCCAACACTTATATTTTAAGAATCAACTTAATTTTCTTGCCCTTTCCTCCCACCTGTCATTTTCCCCTAAGAAAACACACAAATCAAATAAGTTAATATTTCAAACTGTCTTAAAAGACCAGCTACAATGCAGCATCTGTAACTGGGTAGCCTTAAATAGCAAGTTGAAAAACCCTGAATTATCAAAGAACAACTTTGGAGAGGGAAGAGCACTATAGCAATGAGTGTGCTCATCTGCTAGCTTTGGAGAGGCAGTGTTCTTTATGGGTATATATTCCATTTCAGTAAACCAAACCACTAACAAGCAACCTGCATGAGACTAGATGGTCGGACAGTAGATAGAAAATTCTGGTGTACCGGTGTCAGACAAGTTTAAACACATGAATTGAAAGTGATTCCATGAAAATGCTATTTCAATTATTTCACAGACAATGAAGCAAACTGAGTTTATGAGTAAATTAAAGGTGAGTTCAAGTTTTAAACAAAATAACAAAAGTATTTTAATTTCTGGGCTTCTCTTTGCCAGTAATATTAGAGTCTTTTCCACATGAACTAAGATTCAGTTTCTCTGGCTCCACTGCCAGTGCATCCGACAAGCTGAACACATATGAATGAAGCAGTTTTACAGTTGTAACCCGAACTCTTAAAACTGGTGTATTTTCAGAGACTTATTTAAACCTCATCCTGTGATTACATCCAAAATAAAACAAAACAAAATGGAGCACACAGTGAACAACTGAAAAGAGAAAATCTTATATTTTGACTTGTGTAATCTTTTCTAAGTTAACATATTTATTTGGAAACCACAAAATAAGTGTGGGATAATTTTTGAAAAGATAGCTGTCATCTAATATTATTCCCACAGTCCCAGAAAATTAAAAACAAAATCTCCATAATTTTGTGAATAGCTTTGAATGTCTTAATGATCCAAAATAAGAAGTACAATAAACATGAAAACCATGTTTTCCAAAGACTACTTAGAAGACAAAGATCTAAGCCACATCTTTACATATTGAGAACCTAATGTCAGGGCCGAGTCACCATAGGAAGTAGGCCTACTGATAGCAAAAGAAATGCAAGTTTTCAGATGCAAACTCATGGACAGTTACCCTAAAAGTCTGTCCAGAGACCAGAAATATTCTGGAATGTATATTAGCCAACTTAGCAACTGCCCCACTATACTTGGAAACACCCATATTCGACATCCCAGAAGAGTAAAAGGAGCAGTCTGCTTGGTCACAAAGTTTAGACACTAACTAGTCAGTCACTCAGAATCCTCTAGGCAGCCTGGGAACAACTGCAGCTCTTGCTCTTTGTGAGAAACCAGACTCAGTTCATTTTAGAAAAGTGTCACAAGAGGCAGGAATAAAAAGGACCAGTTCCACCCTGACTGGTTTGGCTCAGCGGATAGAGCATCAGCCTGCGGACTCAAGAGTTCCAGATTCGATTGTGGTCAAGGGCATGTACCTTGGCTGTGAGCACATCCCCAGTGGGGGGCATGCAGGAGGCAGCTGATCGATGTTTCTCTCTCATCAATGTTTCTGACTATCCTTCTCCCTTTCTCTCTGTAAAAAAATCAATAAAATATATTAAAAAAAAAAAAAAGGCCAGTTCCGTGACAGAGCTGCCAACATACGTGGCTAAATTTACCTAAGTAAGCTTTCAAAGACCAATTAGTACAATATGTATTGATAAAATTAAAGTTTTTGTCTTTGCATTTTGGTGCTGAAATTAAATACTTTTGCATATCATTCTATATTAGTAAGTAAATTAGTTACATACTACTATATTGAAGTCTATAATAATGAATATTTAGAATAATCTTATAGCAACAATGTCAATAAACTAAATACAAATCCATGAAAAAAGTTTGATAGATTTTTGCCCATTAAAAATTAAAAAGAAAGTATTTCCTTTGAGAGAAATCATTTTGTCAGTAAAAGCAATAGGAAATCAAGTGTATTTATAAAGTAGTCAAGTTAAGATTAACTGCAAAGAATTCTTAAGATAAAATGCACAGAAGGTAGAGTTCTAAAAGTCTGTAAGACCTTTCAATTCTAAGATTCTATGATCATATGAAATTGTAATATTTTAATGGGAATTAAAAACCTTATATGATCCTCAACTGTAACTTAAAAAATATGTAGAAAGATAAAATCTAAAATTAAGTCTATCATTACTAGAAAAGATATTTCATCAAAGACCAATATAAAAAACCTATTTGGATTTTTGATAGTTTATCAAAAAAATAAATTTTCAAACATTAGTCAGAAATTTATCTTTTTGTTAATTTATACTGCAATCCCTCATAAACAGCAAAAACAGAATAGGAAGTATTTTTTAAACGGATGATCACATTGGGCAGTATTATATATAGATTAAATGCCTTGATGTTAAAATTTATTTTCATTTATAGATGAACAAAATTACACTAATTAGAAGCAATAAATACTGCAGCAATTTTTTTAAAGCTTTAAGCTGTCTTGCAAGTCTTTTTACAAGTAAGCAAATATAAGAACAAAAAGAACAAATCCCCATTTTAACTATCAGTCTGATTCGAGCTGGCATGCCCACCACTAGCACAGACTGGGAAGGGAAACAGGGAATGCTTTGAGAGTTAGTTCCATCACAGTCCACTCATCTACCCAACTAAGGAAGAGTGACTTTTTGATTTTTGGGGGGTTTTGTTTTGACAAGTGAACTACTGTGTGAAATAAGAAAGTAAACATATTGCAAAGGCACTGAGATTTAAGCAAATGTTATAATATTAGTAATTTAATACAAATGCATTTTGATGATAAATTGATGTTAGTAATGTGATAAAACAGCAAAATCTCACCTTTAACTTTTTCTTTTATGAAAGATTAGACAATTTAGAAGAAAGCACTAATGTTTACCATGCTATTTCATTAGTAATAGCTCTACCTCATGCTTACATAAAATCGTATGACGTGAGTGTTAAGTAAATAACACTAGCCAATGTCAAGACTCAAATTTAAATGAAAGTTTACTTGGTATAACTACGTGATCATTAAAAGGAAAGTCCAAAGTCAAGTACTTCTTTCCCCAGGGGTTTTCATAGGAATAATGTTTCTCAAACTGTGAGGATAATCTCTTTGGGGAGGCCTCTTCCAAAAGTGAATAAAGGTGCAATAGGAAAAGGGGGAGAAAGAATTTTCACTGGGACACAAATCTTGTGTCATTTCTCTTGAAATTTTAAATACAGAGAACACTAATTTTTTGCGCTGTTTAAGGCTATTTACTAGTTTCTAGAAGCATAATAAGAGAACCAGAATAAGGGAAAAATGATTGGTTGCTAGAGTGGCTTTTGTTGCTGAAGAACTATATTCGTTTTTAAACTCTTATAACTAAGTGCCAATATTTCCCCTCCCTCCATGGGTCTAATGACTGCAAAATATTCTTCCGAGTGGAATTTTAATCTATGATGTATTTTTTAAAAACTTCAATGATAATCCACACTTACATTCCATTCTTTTCTGACTCAAAATGAAACTGGATAGTATGCTAAAATTTAAAAAAAGATTAGGATTACTAAACTTGGTTAAAACTGAATCTACAGAGAATATTCCAACCAAAGCAAAATAAAGAAAATGAAAAAGGATGCTTGGTCCTTAAGTGTAATTTTAAAAAATACATTGAATTTATTGGGGTGATACTGGTTAATAAAATTTTATAGGTTTCAGATGCTTATGTGTAAATTACTCCATTTCACTTTCACCATTATGCCCCAAATCACACATAATTTTTTTAGTTGGTCCAGTTTGTTTTTCTATATAAAGTGTATGATGACAGTGTGAGAAATTCTGTAACAGAGGTATAAAAAGCCAAACAGTAAGAGATTAGGATATTATATGCTAATTACCTGGTGAAATATCAGTATGACAAAGCCTGCAACATAAAAATAACTCCTACTTGTGAAAAGCAGAGCAGATAAAATCTTACGTGTATTCCGGTGCAGAACTCGGTGCCTGGAACCTTGAAATTTTATTTCTTGGGGCAGAATCTGATCTGTGCCACCTTAAATAATAATTATGCTTCTTTTACATATTCAGTTTTTATAACACAAAGGAAAAGCTAGATACGACTCTACTGGTCAGAATTCATTTTTCTATCTATAGCTGACCACAATCAACCCTACTGTCTGTTGAAAGTAACTGAGAGAACAGAGGCCAGTACTCCTGTCTTATACCCATATGTGCTTCTGTTCTTCAAGTCAAGGAATAAAAGGCAGGTAAAGGCTCATGCACAATGACACATAATTACCCTCATACTACAAAGACAAGACTAAATTAGATAAAGACAGAAATAGTTTGATAATTACTTTAGTAGAGGTAAAATGTAGTTTTATTATATTAATAGTTTCTTCCTGCCCACGTTACTAAGTTAAATAAAGTTCCTAAGGTTAATTAAATGTAGACTGTTAAAGGTGAATTCAATTATAAGTTGTAAAATTAATAATGGTAGAAGAAAAGGCAAGGTTATATTATTACTAAGAAGATAAGTTACTTAAAATGACACAGTAACATATATAACAATCATCATAAAAAAAAAGTATGGGTAAGTAATGTAAGCATTTCAATATTAAATTTATAGCTAAATATATGTTGTTTTTACTACTAAAAATTAACACTTGAGATTTTCAGTTTTATTGAACATCTAGAAAATGCCATTAAGGCAATTAAAAAAAAAGAAATCATATATTAGTTATCACTGTTAATCTTTTCTGTTATGAGGAACTTATGTTATTGTCAAGTGCAAAAATATCTTACGATTTAATCATCTACTCTAAATCATAGAGTAAGTTGGTTTTTATACATAATACAGCTATTTCCTTTTTTCTGCTTCCTTCTTTTTAACTGAACTCAGCTACGATAATATATACGTTGTGAGGAAAAAAAACCCAAAAGTGATGCTAGACTGATGCTTCTACCTCATTAGTGTGAAATTTTAAAGTATTAAATATCTAAATAAGCCGTATCTGTATATAACAGAAAAATTTATTAAAACCTTTGCTGCCTTAAAAAATATTACAAATAGAAAATAATAAAAACTCTGAGGTTATGTGTAATCATTCTGAGAGCACTAAATATCAAGAAGCTACCTTAGCCATAAACATAAACTATGTAACTTTTTCACCATTTGTATAATATGCTTATAAGTATTCTAGAAAAAATGATTTCATAGGCTGGCTGACACCATTGCCAACCAGGCACTTTCAAGGACACATACAGTTATAAAAAATTTCGCATTAGTAGTGGTTGAACATTTCAGATCAATCTTCCCTAAAGGAGATATATATTAATTTGAACTTACTTTCCTCCTATATAACTGTTCAGAATAATTATAACTACGGGGTATTTCAAGATTCCCCAAGAAATCAGAGAAGTTACCATTCTGGCACCTAACTAAAGAAAAGAGAGGCCCTATGCCCATCAAAGACCATTCTGCATCCCTATACTCACTCTTCAGTCAGGTTCAAACTAGAACTTGGTATGTTTAATATAAATGGTATACCTGTATTATACTCTTGTTATTTTGTATAGAAATTTAAATGTTTTGCTTTTACCTAGATTTGCAAGAGAGAAATGTTTCATCTCCTAATTCTTTTGCAGTTCCCAAAGAAGCTAACATTATAATGCTTGGCATCAAATATGGTTCACAATGAACGAGTTCTTAATAACTGAACGGTTACTGAGGAAGACATATTAATTTACATAAAATATATAAATCATCTACTTTAAAAAAGCCACAATGACCAATGGCTTTTAGACATAAAATACTGACCATCATTTAAAGGGATGTTTAATTTATTAAAAACCCTTTAGTTTTAATAAAACAACAAAAAAGCACTTGCCTGATCTAAAGCATTTTATAGTGGGGGAGCTTTAAGTTCAGGGTATGATAGTTTAGCCAAATGAGAAAGAGTTTTAAACAAACAGTCCTTTAAACAATATACTTGCATTTTTGGAAAATAAAAGGAATCTAGTAATTCAATAACTCAGTAGGCAGGAAGCTAAAAAATAATCCTGGAAAGGAAAAAAATCCAATCGCCTATGGTTTGTTTACCACAGCTCATTAGAAGCAGAGCTAGAAAGGGTTAATTCACAATTTAATGACAAATTGAGTAACTTGGAAATAAAGATTTTCCTTATATAAAATGTTTACCTTTTATTTATTTTTTAACCTACATGCTACATAAACAGTTTAGAAGGATGTGCAGAACTGAGCACTTAACATTTATCAGTTTCTCTTAAGTATACTTTATAGAAGATTCTCCAAATAGGCAATTCATTCTCTGCTAAGACTACCATATACATAAAAGATAACACTGTCGAAAAATGTACACAACTAACAAATGGTTGGGTTTTTAAGGCTATTAAAAGTATTGCAATTATGTAAAAGTAATGCAAATGCAAAACAGATTTTAAATGCTATCAGGAGTAAATTGTTTCTTAGGCATAAAACACACATACTTCTTCCTCCTTTTCTTTTTTGAAAAAATGTTTGAGAATTAAAAAATGTAAATTATTTAGAAAAAGATGAGACAGACAACATCTATGGAGAAAACTTATAAAGGAGATACAGTATTTAGTGATTGTACTCACATGGAATCAGTTCTGACCAGCTGTCCATTTTGGCGAACAGCATTTTCACTCATAGAACGCTCTCTTTTTAGTCTGCCAACTGCCCGGACCTGTTAGGCACAGAGAAAGGTAAGAGAATAGGAAATATTCTTAGTAGCCTAGTAGCTGCTTAGCATCAAAAGAACCTTAATCAAGACTACTCACAAAATTTACAAAAAAATAAAAAAATAACCAAGAATTGCTGCTAGGCATGTGTAATATAGATAGATATATTATCTAAGAACAATTCTCAACAGCTTTAAAGGCACACATATTAGAGAAAACTTTTGTATTTCTATTATAAATAAATGTTTCTGACTTCTGGGGTTTAAGCAAATTCAGATTTGGTTAGCTATCTGAAAAGTAGACTAAAAAAATAGTCTTCCTAGCTTAAAGGCTTCGGCATTCCAGAAATAGCCACAATCTCCCATCCCGCGTGCTCTTCTTGCAAATGTATTATTGGCTTCTTTTCATGAGGGATGGGATATACGTTCACTTCCCTTGAAATGGGGAAGATGGATGCAATGTGCCTTCTGATGCTTGCTCATAAGCCATAGTAAGTTTCTGCTTTTTCTCGGACTGTTCACGTTTGCAACAACGGCACCATGATGTGAGGAAGCATAAGCCGTCACATGAAAAGGCCATGTGTAGTCTAGTTGAGATCCCAGACACCAGCTATTATTAACTGACGTGCATAAACCTCAGATGATTGCAGCCTCAAGCTGCCAAATCATCCCGTCTATGAGACTCCCTGCCTTAGTTCCACATTTGTAGAACAGAACAGGTTTTCCCTATTATGCCTGACAGAAATTCTTTACTCACAGAATCTGTGAGCAAAATAAACAGTGCAGCTGCCACTGTTTCATGGCCCCCTTATAATCATTATCATTAAGCAGTTACTACCATTTCCCCCTCCCCAACCCCCCTTAAAACCACTAATCTGCTTTCTGTATGTGGGAATTGCCTATTCTGGATATTTTATGTAACTGGAATCACTCAACATATGGCCTTTTCTGTCTGGCTTCTTTGTCTTAGCATGTTTTTGGTGGTCATCCATATTGTAGCTAAATAATATTCCACTATAATATAGTGACTATATGGATACTAGAGGCCCAGTGCACAAAATTCATGCATGTGGATGGGGGGGGGTCCCTCAGCCCAGCCTGCCCTCTCTCACAGTCCAGGACCCCTCAGTGGATGTCCTACTGATGGCCCCAGTCTGACAGGTGCCGTGTGTGTGTGTGTCCCTGCTGGGGGCCTGCCCCCAGCCACATCTGAGGCTCAGAGCAGTCGCCGTGTGTGTGTGTGTGTGTGTGTGTGTGTGTGTGCCATGCTTGCCTGCTCCCTGATCTGCCCCTCTGACAGGGAAGCAGACAGGCCCTGCCTGCGCACTGCCCGTGGCCAGGAGGCCTTGCAGGCTCCTCGGTTGCCACAGTGACCCACAAGCAGATCCTTCTGGGGGCTGCCTGCTGGTGGTGCTTGCCTGTTCCTGGACAGCCAGACCTGCTCACAGGTTTCTGAGGCAATGCCTGCTGGGCTCAGGTTGCCAGGGTGATGCAGCTAGTGTCCTGCCCCACCACTATGGGCGCTGCCATCTTTGTTGCGGAGTGGCGGTTAATTTGCATATTACTATTTTATCAGATAGGATACCGTGTTTGCTTATCTATTCATCAGCTAATGAACATTTGCGTTGTTTCCACCTTTTGGCTATTAGAGATCTTTTTATTTTTCATGACTTGAAGGATGCTACTGGCATCTAGTAAACACAGATCAACAATGTTGTTACAAAAGGACAACCCTCACCACAACAAAGAATTAATTATCCAGTCCAAAATGTCAATAGTGCTGAGGTTGAGAAACCTTGGCATATGCTGCAAAATGACTACTACAGAGTAAACGATTCAGGGATTTCACTTGATAGATACTGAATAGAATCTGAATGAGTCATCTATGATACCAGCATACAAGGCCTTACTGCCCTTCTATTTCAATCCATTTTCAAAAAGCTACTATAACTCTGGTTCCTTCCTTTTTCCTTTGCTCACTGGTTAATTACCTACTGAGGGCTATCTGACCCTTCTGTGGAATTGAAGCACAGATCATCATCATTGCTTTCCTTCAATACACAACTGGTACTGAAACCAGAAACTCCTCTCTTGCATCTCAGGATCTGGCTCCTGTCACAGGATTCTGATTTTCATAACAAGATTTACACACTGTGCTTTCAGCATAATTAGAATACATGTGCTAAACACATTACACGCACTCCTACATTTAATTCCCAGAAGAATCTTAGGCACTTGGCATTATTTTATCTTTATTTCAGAGATGAGCATTGGAATTGTTAAATAACTTGCCCAAAGTCATGTGGTTAATAAGTAGCAAAGCAGGCCTTCAAAATTAGATCTCATTCTCAGCCAGTTTTTCACCCCAGTGATAATGTACTCTGGGCACTTATCACATTTGACTAAATATCAAAATTACTGCAAAAGCAAACCCATATAGATTTAAAATCTAGATCTACTGAGGGTAATCCTGATGGCAAACTTTTTTCCTCACTCAGGCGTAAAGCAATCACTCAGAAGAGTGGGTGGCTTGTTTCTAGTCAGTTCATTACATCAAGTAGGCATAAGTGTCTAAAATAGTGGGAGCAGGAAGATCAAAAGAAAAACAAAACTAGAAGAATATTAAAGGGAGGGTTTCTCTCCTGGCAGAATCCTTACTCCAAGATAATACTATTCATAGCTGTAACTTCTGGTGGGAACTTTGGGGAGCCGGAAACTGGGCCTCCAACTGGGAGCATGCTGTGGTTATCTTCTGTCTTATGTAATGATCTTCATAACTTTCATTATTCCCTGCTATTAAAGAATCTTTGTGTTGTAGGCATCTTTCCCTCACTCATACCACTATGCAGGAACTATGTCACACAATGTAGTGTCTTACAATAAAATTCAAAGAAATATTTTAAAAATAAATTCTGCAAATATCTTAATGCCTTTTCCATCATGTGAACACTCAAAATTCAGTGCTTTTCACCAAGCAAATATCTAGAATGTCCACAATAGCACCTACAAGTATATTTTCTCTATTACCTCAGTAGAAACTTCCAACTTCAGACCATTGCCTAGTACTAGGAAACGCCACTTGCCTGTGTTATATAGGTGTATAGGTCCTTCATCCTCCTTGGAAAGGACTAGAGGACAGATGAAAGACAGGTAGCTCCATTATCAATAAAAAGATGTTTCCTGATAGATGTTCCTAAAAAGATTGTCTCTTAATAGCCTCATAGCACTTTCAAAAGCTATAATGAAAAACTTGCAACTATAGAAATCATCACAGAAAAGAAATTTATAAAACCGGCCCTGAATCAATGGCAGAGGCAAGATCTGAATATGGCTACTAATATCTTGAGTCCATACTGCCATATATAGGTCCACATGGCTATTAATGTTACACGGCACAGTAATTCACTCAGGAGAAACTTTTCAGCAAGCAGGGAGCATAGGTGGTACCAACGGAAAGGAGCTTCCTTTGCTCTGTGTGCTAGACTGCTTTTGTAACAAAGTGATGCATTCGTCTTTGTCTTGCTCAACTTCCCAACTTTTTCTGTATCACTGAAGGTGTAGTGCCTAGGTTCATGATTTCCCCCAAATCTGTTTTTTCCTGAGACATAAATTAAATTAAAAACAACAAAATAGCAGAATATCTTATTTGGGATACCTACAAACCAGAATTTATAGTAATCAATGGATCAATGGTCCATGCAGAAGGCCTTCGTTGCATGTTGCTAATGATATGATTTATAGCCTCTTAACTCCTCTTTAGCTTTTGCTTTTTCTCTATTATTTCAAATCCAGTTAATGTTAAAACTCTACTTACTTCTTCATTTTGTGGGGTTGAAGGGGGTCTTTCTAAATCCAGAAAATCGAGTGGTCTTTCACTTAGTGTAAGTACACGAGGTGGTGTTTTTAGTGCCAGAGGTTTTAAAGAAGTTGACTGAATGAGGTCAAGATCTCCTGGCCTTGAAAATGGAATGTCTTCATTGTTTCCTGGGAGTAAAAATATAAAAAGGTAAGAAGGGAGGTTTTAAAAAGCCAGTACTTTTATTAAACTGCATTTGTCACTACATACCCACCAGAATGGTCAAAATTAAAAAGACTGACAACGCACATGCTGACAAGGATGTGGAGCAACTGAAACTCTCATACAGCATGGATAGGAATATAATAGTGTACGTATAATATGATCTAGCAACTCCACTCCTAGAAATGTAAAAACACATGTCCTAACAAAGATTTATACATGAATATTCATAGCAGCTTTACTCCCAATAGCCCCCAACATAAAAAACAAAACACCCAATGTCCCTCAACAGGTGAATGGATAAACAAATCATGGTATATCAACACAATGGAATTATTACTCAGTAATAAAATGGAATGAACAACATATAAGCAACAATAGGAAATAATCTCAAAAACATAACACTCAGTAAAAAAAGCCAGACCTAACAGTATACAGTATATAATTCCATTTATATGAAACTCTAGGAAAGACAAATAAATCTAGTCTCTGATTATAGAGATTATGGTTGCCTAAAATTGAAGGATAAGAATTAAATAAGATGGGCCACAAGGGGACCTTCTGGGGTAATGAAAATGTTCTATAACATTTTCAGTGGCAGAGGTTACATGGGTGTATACATTTATTAAAAGTCATCAAGCCCTGACCGGTTTGGCTCAGTGGATAGAGCATCGGCCTGTGTACTGAAAGGTCCCAGGTTTGATTCCAGTCAAGGGCATGTACCTTGGTTGCAGGCACATCCCCAGTGGGAGGTGTGCAGGAGGCAGCTGATCGATGTTTCTCTCTCATCTATGTTTCTAACTCTCTGTCCTTCTCCCTTCCTCTCTGGGAAAAAAAAAGTCATCAAGCTGTGCCCTAGCTGATTTGGCTCAGGAGATAGAGTGTCAGCCTGCAGACTGAAAGGTTCTGGGTTTGATTCCGGTCAAGGGCACATGCCCAGGTTGTGGGCTCAATCCCCAGTGGGGGGCATGCAGGAGGCAGCTGATCAATGATTCTCTCATCATTGACGTTTTTATCTCTCTCAACCTCTCCTTTCCTCTCTGAAATCAATAAAAATATATTAAAAAAACTCAAGCTATATACTTAAAAATTATACACATTATATATATAATGTATTATACCTCAATAATTAGTTGATTAAAAATGTTGTTTGAAATTTCACACCACTGTAATACAATTTTTGAAAAAATTGTAAGTTGCACTTTCTAACCCCAATGTTTTGAAAAACCATGAAGTTTTCCTAAAAATATATAAAACAAAGATATGCCAGGCACTTAATACCCAAATGTAAAATACCTGCTACGACAATCCTCTCTGGAACCTGCATGATCACACTGGCATTTGGAACTCCGTCTTGGAATTCTTGTTCCAGGTCAGCATTTGGTGGTGCTACCTTTAATTTTTCTGGGACCCTCATTCGCTGACTAATACCTTCGGTGTATTCCATTTCATATTGAATTCGACTAATTTCCGCCATCTCGGCAGCAGTGGGAGAAGGAAATGCTACCCCACTCACTCTGTGGGCAAAAAAAATTAAGGACAGTGTGATGAGTGTGAAAATGTTACTTTTCTCTGCAATGTGAAGTTAGATGACAATACCTTATCAAAAGAGCAAAAAGAGATTTCTCATTTATGAGTACATACAAAAGAAAAATACATACAAAAGAAAAATAAAAGGTGAAGAAGATGTTTTCTTTAACTTAATGTCTTCTCTCCCTTATCAGTTGAAACTGCATCTTGAAACTATTGTTTGGGAGCAAATTTAAAACATTACTGTATAACCATCGCACACGCACACACACTCTGTATATATATGCATGCTGCTTATAACTCAAAAAATGCCTGAAAGAAAACTTAAAATTAAAATTTCCTAATCAATTATTGGAGGAAAAGCTGCTGGGACTTTACAAAAAGGAAATTTGAAATTGCTGTCATGCATGAAAAAAAAAAAAAGATGAAAATAAGATTTATAAGGCGAATAAGATTAATTCTAAATGTACTGAAAAAGATGCAATCCCTTGAAATTCACAAAATACAAATTAAAACTTCTCTTGCTGAATGTATATCTGATGACTGAGATGCAATGAATACCAAGATAGCATATGCATTAATAAATCCTTAGTGTATACATTCATTTTGAGGGATTGAGAGTTTCACATTATTAATTTGTATTTAATATCACATTTACGATTATATTATTTTAAAGCATGACATGCCTTTAAAGGGAAAGATGGTACAGATGCATCGAGTAACCTGAATTAAAGCAGGATCCATGCTCCAGGGAAATGCAGTAGAAAGAAAGTTGCCCCCAAATACAAAATGCTGATAAAAATGTAAAAGAGCATGGTTAGCCTATGGCAATTAGCTTTCAGGCCACTACTGCTCAAGCCTATGAATACCAGCTCAGCTGAATAAAACGTCACTGACCTTCCTATTGGTGGGTCACAGGTTTTTCTTTTACTCATTTTTAATACAGTTAATACACGTCTAGAATAGCTATTAAAATACTGCTACCCTGTAGTTCTGTTTACTTTACACAACAATTCCCCTACAGATCTGACTTTTTTTGGAGGTGTACATAACAACACGGACACTGCTTTTCCAGCTGTAAAAAAGAAAGAATAAAAATCAGTATTTCAGTAATTCATTTCATAAGAAAACTATGAATAAAAGAAATATCTACTTAAAATAATTTTTGGATTTCAAGAGGCTTGGGGCTTGATCTGAGAAACAAATTTTCAAATCCCTCCTAAAAAAAGTTATTCTATATAGCTCAAAAATAATAACTATGGTGTTAAGTACAGTTACTATTTTAT
Organism: Murina feae; assembly: GCA_004026665.1. Lineage (NCBI taxonomy): Eukaryota > Metazoa > Chordata > Mammalia > Chiroptera > Vespertilionidae > Murina > Murina feae. The sequence goes on from PVJC01005288.1 coordinate 58,856, forward strand.
GATTTTGCCAACAGGATAAAGAAAAGCTAATCCAATGTATATAAAAATGAGAAGTCAGATTAGAAAAAAAAACACCACTTTGCTATACAACTCTACTCATTACATTTTGAAGAAGAATGCTCTTCATTTTATTGACTAATGAAGAAAACACAAAGAGAATATAAAAGGCAGAAGTAAATGTATTTCAAGAAGCTTTAACATTTGATGTATAAGTACTGTTTTCTTTCAAAAAAATTAACTTTGAAAACAAAATCATACTGAATTTTCAGCAAAAACATTTATACCCAAATCAAGGGCAATAAGATATTAAGGACAGTGTAACTGTAAGTCATAGCTAGGATATTTCTTAAGCTCCATGTCAGAGATGTATTACACACATCTTAAACTCCACCTGAGACGTTTTGGAGAGTTCTTGGAGGTTGCTCAACTGGTTAATTACGACTGTGAACCTGTTTTTTTATTCTTTACCCAAATGTATAAATTTGAAGGATCTGGCATGCAGATGTTTTAAAGGCTAAGAGAAGGGAGCTAAAAGAGGAAATTGTTACTCACAAATGTGTACCAACTACTACTTGCTATTTGGCACTATCTGCTTCTGTGCTTCATAGTAAATCCTTTAACTTGCTTCAGTGTGCACCTGCTGGATGTAGAGTCCCTTTCGTCCCTGGAGGAGAAAAACAGGGGCTAATTGAGAAACTAGATGATACTACATTAGGAATTCATTTCTGGAAATTCTCCAAATGATAAAAGTCATTAAAGATGCACAACCTTATATTAAACCCCCCCC
>PVJC01005289.1:0-59704 GCA_004026665.1 Murina feae
CCCAACTGCCCCCCACTGCCGGCCTGCTTGCCCCCAGCTGCCCCCACCACCAGCCTGTTCACCTCCAACTGCCCTCTCCTCCTGGCCTAATCACCCCTAACCGCCTCTGCCTCACCCCTGCCACCATGGCTTTGTCTGGAAGGACATCCAGAAGGTCTCCTGGTCTAATTAGCATATTACCCTTTTATTAGTATAGATGCCTGGTATTCCATAAGTCTGGAGCAGTTACTGAAAGGGTTTAAGCAGACTAGCAAATTGTTCCATTTGTGCTTTAGGATCCTTAAGGCTGTAGTAGGAAGAGTGGACTGGAGGGAACAAGATTGGAATAAAGAATAGTAAGGAAGGAAGTTGCAATGATACAGGAAATTGATGATGAGGAAATGGAAAGAGGTGAACAAATTTAAAAAAAACATTTAGGAGGTAGAATTGAGAGATGACTAATTTGATAGGAAGGTGAGAATAAGGAGACATCATAGTCTGGCTGCATAGACAGTGATACTGTTCACTTGGGACAAGGAATCCAAGTGACCGTGTGTGTGTGTGTGTGTGTGTGTGTGTGTGTTTGGTGAGGTATGACGGCTTGGATTTCTTCCACTTGAAGTGTCCCTGAACAGAGGAGGGAAGCCCAGTTTGCTGTTTGGATATTGAGAAAGCAGCACATGGGTGATTATTAAAAGCATGGGAGTAGAGGAAATTATTCTGGGACTGGGAGGTGAGAAGGGAAAGGGACTGAGGCAGAATCCTGATGAACACAAAATTGGGGAGGATCAGGAAGGGAGAGAGGAAAGGGACTAAGTAGATGAAGAAAGAGTGGTCACTAGGTAGGAGGAGAGCCAGAAGGGTGGTGTGTATGGAGGTCAAGGGAAACAAATGTCTGAAGAAGGAAGCAGTGGTCCTAACTTCTCAGTGCTACAGGGTGGGCCCACAAGACAAGGCTGAAGAATGACTGTTGGGTTTGGCAGCTCCCATGAACTGGCTCATTGGAATTGTTTGATCAAAGCCATTTAACAGTGCGCTGGAGAATGAATGAAGACAGGACAGGTTGTTAGCCGGAAGATGCTGAGGGTAACAGGCTGAGGGAGAGAACTTTTTAAAGCAAGGAGAGATGTGGATATGTTTAAATGAAGAAGAGGGACAGCAGTAGAAAGTGAGAGATTAAAGATCTGGAGGAAAAGCGAGATGATGTTTGCTGGAGGAGGTGGGGAGGATTGGGGTTCAGAACCAAGAGGGCAGCCAGAGAAGGACAGATGGAGACAGGAGGGAAACTTCTGTGAGGATGCAGATGCTTATGCGTTTGGTGTGAGTTTCTGAATGAAGGCTTCCATTTCTTCTGGAAACAGGATTCCAGGAAAAATGTAAGTGGGATTTTGGTGAGATCCAAGGATTTCAGAGAAACCTAGGAGAAAATGAGAGAAGCTTGTAAGTAGGGATAAGCAGGAGGGTTTGCGGAAGGATTGAGAGCCCAGCTGAGACTGGAGACCCTTCATCAGTACTCAGCAGCTGGGCTAAGTACAGATGCACAGAACACAGTAAGATCAGAGTTTGGGGTTTTACCAGGAAGGCATGATAGAAAAACAGCAGTACAGAGGACTCAAGGGTATTGGAAAGAACGCACTGGAGTTGTTGTATCAAGAGTCTTGGTATGAAAGAGAAGTGACAGCTGGAGGGGCCAGCAGGTGGGAGAAAGGCGATGAGGGTAGGCTGGGGAGCCCTCGGTGACTGCAGAAGATAGCTGTGGTCAGACAGAGCTGTGTATCCATGAGTGTGGGTGGTTGAGATGGAACAATGAGATCAATGGCCCTTGACGTGAGGAATCAGGACCAAGAGGCCAGTGTGAGAATGGGCCACCCCAGGAACGTATGGAGTGCAGGCAACGGCAGTGAGCCAGGTGGCAATGTCTTTGGTAGACCTTTCGTCCCAAGCTCGGCTTTGCATTAATGTCTCGAAAAAGAGGTCAGAGAGCCCTGGGGAAAAGTGAACAGAAAAAAAAATTGATTTTTATAGTTTGTCACCCAGTGCCTGCCCTATTTGTCCCAGAACAAGCTATTTTAAAGACTCTGCAAACTTTGAAGGGCCTCTTGCTCCCATTTGCATCTTCAGCCATGAGACTTCTGTCCCCAGACCATGCTCCCTAAAAAAACTGTAAGGATCTGTGATAGGAGTATGAATATGTGTGAGCCCAGGACACCGTGGAGCACATTTTAACATGATAACAGGTGGCGGTGACAAGAAGTCCCATCACCTCTCACCACAGCTGTCCCATCCAGAAACCACGAGCGGGAGAAGAGAAGGCTGGACCTTCCAGCCCTGGTTGTCAACCTACTGCAATTACTCCAAATGGGAGAAGGTGGTTTTGCCAAAGAAGGAAGTCTCAAATGTGGCCAGACAAGACCTCAGCAGGAGGGAGCCAATCAGAGAGGTTAAGAGCAGGGATCCCCGAGTCAGACTATTCTGCTCAGTCCCAGCTCCGCCCCTGAAGCTACGTCCACTCAGGAAGCCACGGGATGTGCACACATGGGAAAGTCACTTGACGGTATAAAGACTGTTTCTTCTGGAACGACCTCATGTGATCTGAATTGGTAAAATGAATGTGAAAAGGAGGCCCAGAGGGAGTCACTCAGGCTGTAAGTGGCAGAACTGGAACTATCAGTTTTATGTCCAGACCTGAGTCTCCTGTTTGTCTCCATTTGTCACATGAAACTGCCCTGGGGAATCATGATTTGGGGATCAACTAGGTCCCCGGGACCTCTACATGCAGGTCCTTCCAGGACTCACCCCACCCCAACCCAGGACGGAGGGAGTGAGGTACTTGAAGCAGAGCAGAGCACCTGTATGCTGCAGGCATCACAGGTGCCCTCCCTGTCCCTCTTACACTCCGGGCTTTTAGTGGGTTCCTTGGGAGAACCTGGCTAAAGGTTCTCCGAAAGCTTTACTGGGCTACTGCCACTGCATGCGCACAGTGCCACCTAGGGGATAGATGGCTGAGTTTATCCAGCCACGGGTGTGTGTGTGTGTGATGGGGGGAGGCGAGCAGGTCTCTTCAGTCCTGGTCTGACACTGTGTATCTCTCCTTCCTCCCTGGAGCACACGTTCTCTTGTCTCTCCTCCTCCACTTACCCACTCAGGGAAGACCCCGTATTGCACACCCAACTCCTCTGAGTACCCTGACATTTGAGTATCCTCATCTCTACCCCTGAAAATGTAGCTGCACTTCCAATACTGCACTGTGGGGTGAAAACACTAATTTTTCTCCCACCTTTCTAAGATATTCTGGCTGGACTGAAATGAACATGAGCATTAACAGGAGAAAATGTCCACATTTTATTATGGATGCACATGCGGTAGCGTCATAAGAATAAGAGACCCAAGGATGCCTTGGGCAGTGGAGGCTTATCTGCCGTTCTGGACAGAGGAGCGGGAGCAGGAGCCTAGGGTTTCAAAGGGAAAGCCAGCAATTTACAGGCAGGTCATGAAGAGCAAAATTTGTTTACCTTAGGAATTTGTGGCAAAGTAATATAACGTTTACTTTATATTATGATGGTAAGTTGATTCTCCCTTCATTTAAGCAGGTTTTTCTACCTGGATTCCTTTAGGCAAGTAAAGGGGAGGGTCAGCGGTTATTTCTGAGTCTTTAATTTCTTAAAAATAACTAGTTTAAAATCAATACCCCAAAAGCATACTTGGGGGTGAAGAAACTTTAGTCCCTCTCAGCACTAAGCCCCCCTTACATGCACAGACACAACACACGCACACCGTCCCTGCCAGCCCTCTAGGTCTCAGCCACTCCTGATTATCACTGGACCTATCTTTCTCCAGCGCTCCAGCCCCAGCCTGGAGTGAAAATCTGATCCCATCATCCCTCTGCCCCAACTATCAGAAGTTCATTTCACTGAATATTCTACAGAGGCCGGCCAGGCCTGGTCACTGTACCCACATCTCTAACCCTAGGCCCTTGGTAAGCTTCCCACCACAGGAGAATGAAAGAAAAAAAAAAAAACACAACAAAGCTTGCTGGACACCAGGAGTCGACCCACACAAGGCATTGAAACTGTCCTGAAGGCACCAGATTGCACCCTGTATTCCACCCACAGTATAAGCCCGAATCCACTGACGACAAGAGCTTCCTGCTAGTGACTGCATATAAGGATGAGACTCCAGCTCCTGGCTCCAGCCTCGACCCAATGTCCCCTTCCCTTTAGGTATCCTTTCCCCCATCATCTCCCCTTAAATACATTTAGCCGCCTGCATGTGCCAACCACCATGTTAACCTTTCAGCCCCCCTCACACTTGGTGACTCAGCTTGTCACCTCCTAGCATAGCGTGGCCACGGACCACCCTTCAAGATGAGGGGTTGGAATTTGACAGCTCAGGAGGGAATTGCCCGAGGCTCACCAAAGCCCCTTTCCTTGTTTCTGAAACTGGCGAGTGATCCAGCTCCCGGCGTCCGGTGGGTCAGTTGAAGCCTCCCTTGAAATGGCCCGACAGTTCCATTTCTCCTCTCACCCCATCTGCTTCCTTCATTTCCTGCTCACACATCTCTGGATCAGCTTCTGTTTCCTGTTCCCTTGGCTTCCACACATGCCATCACTTCCTCTTACAACCTCTTGCCTGTGTGAGGACACGCAGGGAAGTAGAAAACCACCCAACCTCGTCCCTCAGCCAGACTCTTCAGGAGAAGAACCTGGAGGTGTCCCCATGTCTCCGGCTCCCCATGTTTTGGTGGAAGTGGAGTTCTTGCAATATCATGAGGAAAAGAATTTCCTGAGACTCGAACTGGAGGATAAGTGATATTTATTCGAATGAAAAGAAAACTCCTGGGTTTCCAATGTCTCATGTCCCTCCATCCTATCATGTAAAAAGTCTGACCGTGTCTTCAGCAGGGCCAGAGGAAAGGCCACTGCCCACAGTTCCGCTCCGTATTAAAGCCCAGTCTAGCGCATCATCCTGTGTGAGGCATCTTTCACGGCCGTGGGCCCTGTGGCTGCTCAGGCCACGTGGCTGTGGAGAGAGAATGTGTGATTGCAAGGGCGAGTGTGGGTCTTGAAGTAAGGGAGAGGAAGAAGCAAGGAAGTCTGTCTGGGGATTTTATCAGGAGCTCCTTCTAACTAACCAATGAACTTTCCAAGATTTTGCAGGCTTCTGATGGGGTCCACCCCCTAGCCAATCCCTTGTTCTCCATGCTGGACTGACAGGCAAGCACCTCCCCTGTGCCACCCTGACTTCAACTGCGCATGTGCCTATTCCCCCTTCTGTACTGTACTGATGGAGGAGGGGTGTTAATCCCCTTGGAGGACAATGCTGCAGCCCTGGGCGTGAAGCTGTCAGGCTTATGCTCCCCAGCTGAATGTGTTCACCAATGCCTGACTCTCCCTTTGCGCTCTTCCTTTTATTAATGTTGATAACGAGCGATGACAACACTGGTGTCTCACTTTGTTTCTACTGTCCCAGCTGCTTCTGGCCCACTGGTCCCCCACATCCCCACAGGGCTCCTGCCTGGTCTCCTCTGTGAGTCACACTGGCTTTTGCCCCAGACTCTCAGTGCGAGCACATTCAGGTGTCCCAAGAGTTGCTGACTACTCTGCTCAGCTGTCACCATCCACATCCCTTCCCAGCCCATGAGATCGACTTAGAGGCCAGGACCCTCCCGTCACGGTTCCTAGGACGGAGGGTTTGTGGGGCAGAGCTCTGCAGAGGCGCCCCTGATGAGAGCTGTAGCACGGCCTGCGCTCGGATGCCCAGGAGAGGGCAGTCCTGCGTGGCATCTGGGTACAGAATGTCTATCCCTCCTGCTGCCAGGGATGCTGACTGCAAATTATAAAGAAACAAACCGAGGTCCACGGATTAGCAATTGTAGCCAGTTTTACTATGAGTGTGCAGATCTGGTTTTGTGATGATTACATTCCAGTTTGTCAATTTTTAAAGGTGTTTGAAACATTTGTGAGACAGAATCATTAGAATTAGGAAGCATGTAATTGGTTACATGTAATGCTGAAGTGTTGAGGGAAATCTACTTTACTAAAATTATACAATTTCAATGTATTTATTGTAGGAATAGTTTGTGCACATTTAGAGAAATGTTAACTGTTTCAGTTTTCCTATGTTGCACATTGGATGAGGTGTGGAATTGGCTATGTTTCTCTGGGCAGAGCCCCGGACACTGAAGAACTGCCGTGGGGAGCTCCATGGGGTGCTGGGAGTCCATGGAGGGAGCAGAACCTATATTGTCTGTGCACCGGGGGGTGGGAGGGAGGGTGTCCTGTGTTCTGCCCACAGCCCAGCTGGGGCCAGTGGGAGGCTCGGCCCTGTGCACTGGGATAAGGGGTTCGCTGGCCGTGGCCTCTCAGCCCTCCCCCATGCAGGACTGAAGTTTGCCCCCAGGTTCTCTTGAGTTCCAAAAGCCGGAGAAGAGATGAGGGCCAGGCAAAGGCTCTGCTTCAAAGGGCAAGCTGCATTGCCCACTCAGGAGCCGGCTGTGTCTCCAGGCCCTGCTCCCAGCCCCTCCTGTGGACGGGGTCCTGGCTTCCTTCCTCTGTGCATGAGCAGCGCTGGAGAAAGAGCCTGGCAGCAGAACTGGCCTTTTCCCCCTGAGCCAGCCCAGCACAGCTAGGACCAGCACAGGGAAGGCCAAGTGGGTCCACAGGGAGCAGCTCTTCCAGATGCTTATCTGAATTTGCATTCCTCCCCAGGCCTCAGCCCATGCTGGCCCCTGGGGCTTCCCCAACTCCGAAAATCGAAAATCGAATGAATTTCTGTAGTTGGATGTGGCCTGAATTTCACACCACCGCCATAACCCTTTCTGAGGGCATGAGCGTGAGGGCACAGACAGACTCTGGTCAGTGAGCCCAGTTGTAGATGTTTCCGAAGCACAGAAGGTGGTGCTATTTTTATCATCGTATTTAAAATGTTTAATCAGTTAATTCACTCACATGTAACAAATTATATAATTCAAAAGTGGATAAAGGGACATTTTCCTTCTACCTATGTCCTCAGACACCAACGATCCCGTTCCTAGAGGCAAATACTGTTACTAGTTTTTCATGTATTTTCCCAGTATTTTATGGCAGACACTGCTTGATTGAACCTCATTTTCATTGTTTTCTTTTTTAAGTGAAAGAATCACCAAAGGTTAGCGAATACAAAACCATCCACGAGAAAAACTACATTTCCCAGCCATCCTTGGCAATCAGGTTCAGCCCTGAACTGCCCAGTGGCATGTAGGCAAAGTTGATGTGTCGGAAAAGTGCACTTAGCATATGATAAAATTCAGTATCTTTTAATGATAAAAACTCTCATCAAATTAGACGCAGAGGTGTTAGCATAGATAGCTAGATATTAATAAAGACAGGGAATCAGACATTATTAAGCATAATAAAATAGGAAACTGAGTTGGACAATAAGCCTTCTGGATTCACTAGGAAGTTACAGCTTCACATACTTCCCAGGGCATCCTCTACCCTCAGGACCTGATGCCCTAAACGGGGAGTAAGGATCATTACCAGGGGAAGAAAAAAACCAGGAGAATCCCTCTGCTGGCACATGCCAATAGAAGCCAAGATGGCACAGGGGAGGTACTTCTACTGTGAGGCCTGTGCCAAAGGAGCCAGGATGAGGACCATAAAGGCCTGTTCACCTATCCTGGGGAAAGGATCACAGAGCCCTGGAAGATGTAGGAAAAGGACTGGATAAGGGAGGACCCAATGCTGCCTGCTAAGGCTTGAGAAGCTGATTGGTTAGTTTGAAGAGATGCCTAGCCCGTCCCAAGCCTGAGATGATATAACGGAAGAGCTCTCTCTTATCCACTGCTCGGTAGCATGCATTTCCTTCCCATAGCACCCATGTGGCCCTTGCAGCTGCCTGGAGCCCGTGGCCACAGCGCTGGCTGGAGCACAGCTGGGAACACAGACGAAGCTGGCTGGATGAGGCAGAGACATGGAATGAACCAATGGCGCCAACTGTCTGGACGCTGGCCCTATTTCCTGGCCTGATGAAGACAAAGTCATGGCAGGATGGGTGGAGATGGGACACCAGAGCTGACCCCGGACAGTCCTTTGCGTTGCTCCAGCTTCTTCAATAAACCTCACCACTAAGCCTTTTCCTCCCTGGGATGCTTTTCTCACGACCCCTTGAAAGGACACCATGTCCACTGGCATCATCAGTACTGTCTTCAACATAATGAAGACAGTACATGACAAGCCCTCAGCTGATATACTGAACGGTATAAAGTTAAAAGCACTTCCTCTAAGATTAGCAACAAGACAGGATGCCCACTATCTCCATTTCCATTCAACATAGTACTGGGAGCAATTAGACAAGAAAAAGAAATGAAAGGAATCCAAAGGAAGGAATGAAATTATCTCTGTGTTCAGATGATATGATATAGAAAACCCTAAAGACTCCACAGAAAAAAACTGCTAAAATTAATAAATGAATTAGGTCAAGTTATAGGATACAAAATCAAGATACAGAAATCAGTTGCATTTTTATCTACTAGCAACAAACTATCTGAGAGAGATATAAAGAAAGAAATCCTGTGAACCAACTAAGCTAATAGACATCTCCACCCAACAACAGCAAACATACCTTCTTCTCAAGGGTTCATGAAATGTTCTTCAGTATAGATAATATGTTAGGCAATCAAATATGTCCTAAACATTTAAAAGCAATGAAATCATACAACATATGTTCTCTGACCACAATGGAATGAAATTAGAAATCATTAACAGAAAGAAATCTGAGGAATTCACAATTATGTGGACATTAAACAACATACCCCTAAATAAACAAAAGGTCAGAGAAAATAAAAACCACAAGGGAAATTAGAAAATATTTTGAGATGAGTAAAATGAAAACATAGCATACCAAAACTTACATAACCGACAATGCTTAGCGGAAATTTATAGCTGTAAATACCTACATTTAAAAAGACCTCAAGCCCTGACCAGTTTGGCTCAGTGGATAAGAGCATCGGCCTGTGGACTGAAAGGTCCCAGGTTCGATTCCGGTCAAGGCCATATACCTTGGTTGCGAGCACATCCCCAGTGTGGGGTGTGCAGGAGGCAGCTGATCAATGTTTCTCTCTCATCGATGTTTCTAACTCTCTATCCCTCTCCCTTCCTCTCTGTAAAAAATCAATAAAATATATATTTTTTAAAAAGACCTCAAATCAGTAACCTAACCCTGTCCCTTAAGATACTAAAGAAGAGCAAACTAAACCCAACACAAACAGGAGGAAGAAAATAATAATAAAAATTAATGCCGAAATAAAACAGAAAATAGGAAAAATATATAGAGGAAATCAACAAAATCAAAAGTTGATTCTTTGAAAACATCAACAAAATTGACAAATCTTTAGCAAGACTGGCAAAAAAAATACTCAACTTATTAAAATTATAAATTCAAGAGAGGCCATTATTATCAAGTTTTCAGAAATAAAAAGGGTTATAACAGGGGAAAAGAAAGCAGTTCCATTTACAGTAGCATCAAAAACAATAAAATATTTAGGAGTAAATTTGACCAAGGAAGTGAAAAACCTGTACACATGTTCTTGGATTACAAGAATTAATATAGTGAAAATGTCCATAATACCCAAAGCAATCTACAGATTCAATGCAATCCTTATAAAAATTCCAATGACATTTTTCACAGATATTTAAAAAACTCATAAGATTTATATTAAATCACAAAAACCCTGAACAGCCAAAGTAATCCTAAGAAAGAAGAACAAAGCTATAGGCATCACATTTCCTGATTTCAAGCTACATTACAAAGCTATAGGAATCAGAATAGTATGCTCTGACATAAAAACAGGCACATAGAGTGGGATAGAATAGAGAGCAGATGATATGATTATCTATGTAGGATTTTTATACTCTTCATCAAGTTGAGGAAGTTCCCCTCTATTCCTGTTTACTGAGGGTTTTTATTATCAACTACAGGCCCAGTGCACAAAATTCATGCACCGGTAAGGTCCCTAGGCCTGGCTGGCTATCAGGTACCATTGGGGCCTTCCAGCTGCCAGCTGGGGCCTTCCTTCCTCCAGCTGCCAGCCACTAGCTGGGCCTCCCTTTGTTCTGCACCCCCTGGTGGTCAGTGCATGTCATAGTAAGTAGTCGAATTCCTGGTTGGTTGAACTCCTGAGGGGACAATTTGCATATTAACCTTTTATTATATAGGATGGGGTTTGGATTTTCTATTTTTTAAAATATATTTTATTGATTTTTTTACAGAGAGGAAGGGAGAAGAATAGACAGTTAGAAACATCAATGAGAGAGAAATATTGATCAGCTGCCTCCTGCACACCCCTTATTGGGGATGTGCACACAACCAAGGTACATGACCGGAATCAAACCCAGGACCCTTGAGTCCTCAGGCCGACACTGTATTCACTGAGCCAAACCAGTTAGGGCTGAGGTTTAGATTTTGTTAAGTGCTTTTCTGCATCTATTGATATGGTTATGGGACTTTTATTCTTTAGCCTTTGATGGGATTGATTACGTGAATTGATTTTTGAATGTTAAACATGGGATAAATGCCTCTTAGTTGGGATATATAATTCTTTTTATACATTGTTGGATTTGATTTGCTATTTTGTCCAGGGTTTTTGCATTTTTTTATCTATGTTCATGAGAGCTATTGGTCTGTAGTTTTCTTGTAATGTCTTTGTCTGGTCTTGATATTAGGGTAATGCTGGCCTCACAGAATGAGGTAGGAAGCATTCACTCTGTTTCTATCTTCTGAATGAGATTACAGAGAATTGGTATGCTCTCTTTTTTAGATGTTTGGAAGAATTCTCCAGTGAACCCATCTGGGCCTGCCTATACTTTCTGTTTTGGAAGGTTATTAATTATTGATTCAGTTACTGTAACAGATACAGACCTATTAAAATTGTCTATCTATTCTTAGGTGAGTTTGGGCAGAGTATGTCTTTTGTGGAAATGATCCATTTACCTAGGTTATCAAATTTGTGAGTATAGAGTTTTTCATAGTATTTCCTTCTTATGTTTTCAATGTCCATGGAATCTATACCAATGTCTACTCTCTTATATCTGCGCGCTCTCTCTCTCTCTCTCTCTCTCTCTCTCTCTCTCTCTCTCTCTCTCCCTGACTAAATAAATGTTATTGATCTTTTCAAAGAATTAACTTTTGGTTTAGCTGTTTCTCTATTGATTTCCTGTTTTAATTTTACTGATTTCTGGTCTAATTTTTATTTCTTCTGCTTATTTTAGATGTAATTTGCTCTTCTTTTTCTAGTTTCTAAGGTAGATTTTAGATCTTTATTCTTTTCTAATATATCCATTCAATGCTATAAATTGCCCTCTAAACATTACTTTCACTGCATGTCACAAATTTTGATGTTCTATTTTTATTTTCTTCCACTTAAAATTATTTTAAAATTTCTATTGCGATTTCTTTTTTTACCCATGTGTTATTTAGAAGTATTTAATCTCTAAGTATTTTGAAATTTCTAGCTATTTTGGGGTTATTGACTTATAGTTTCACGTGAGCTTAAGCAAAATATATATTCTGCTATTGGATGAAGTAGTCTATAAATGCCCATTAAATCCAGTTGTTTGATAATTGTTATTGAGTGCAATTGTGTCCTTACTGATTATCTGCCAGCTGGATCTGTCTATTATTGATGGACTAGAGGCCCAGTGCCCAAAATTTGTCCACAGGTAGGGTCCCTAGTGGCTGCTGACTGCTGGCTGCCGGCTAGGGCCTCCTTTTCCCCAGCTGCCTGCCAGCACCACTGGCCAGGGCCTACCTTGGCACCTGCTGTGGCCTGTTGCCACCTGCTCACCTGCTCCACCATTCCACCGAGGTCCTGCTCTCATTGGGGCCCATCGGACCAGCAGCGCCTCCACTGCCACCAGCTGCCAGTGCCACATGGCTGCCACTCGCCACGTTCTGCACCACCCCCTGGTGATCAGCACATGTCTCACTCCCAGTCAGTTGAACTCCTGCCCATGGGGACAATTTGCATATTATTCTTTTATTATATAGGACTAGGGACTCGGTGCACAAAAATTTGTGCACTCAGGGAGGGTGTCCCTCAGCCCAGCCTGTGCCCTCCTGCAGTCTGGGACCCCTCAAGGGATGTCCACATGCTGGCGTGCCTAGCCAGCCTGGGTGAGGGGCTGATGGCTGTTTGCGGGCTGGCCAAGCCCCCCAGTGAGGACCCTCACCCCTGGGGGTGTGGCCAGCCTGAGTGAGGCAGTGAGGGCTGTTTTCAGGCTGCCCATAGCTCCCATTGACCCAAGGTCCCAGCGAGGCTGGCTGGAATCAGGTTTTGGGGTTTATTTATCTTCTATAATTGAAACTTTGTTGCCTTGTGTGGAGGCCTAGTCAAGCAACGAACCCTCCTGTTTGCTTCAGCTCTGTGGCTTCTATAATTGAAACATTGTTGCCTTGAGCAGAGGCCCGACTGGCCTAGGCAGGCAGTTTCAACTCCATTGCTGGTGCAATGGAAGCCTCCTGTTTGCTCTAGCTCCGTGGCTGCTGGCCGCCATCTTGGCTGGGTTAATTTGCATACTGCTGCTCTGATTGGCTGGTGGGCATGGCTTAGCTGTCTCAGAGTGATGTTTAATTTGCATATTACTCTTTTATTAGATTAGATGGGTGTTGAAGTATCTATCTGTTCATATATATAAAAGCCTAAGCAACCGGCCGACCATTGGACTGGCCAGCCAGTAGCTATTACAAGCACTGACCACCAGGGGGCAGACACTCAATGCAGGAGCTGCGGAGCTGTGGTGACTTGACAGCTGCAGTTCTTGGATGATGCACCCAGTACCAGAGAGGAGAGAGCCCAGTTCCGGGGTGTGTCACCTGAGAACTGCCCTCTTGCATTCAGGACCCCTTGGGGGATGTTGGAGAGCTGGTTTCGGCCCAATCCTGCAGGCCAGGCCAAGGGACCCCATGCACCAGGCCTCTAGTCCAAATATAATAGTGGACTCATCTGTTTCTCCTTGCTGTCTGGGTGCTTGCCTCATGTATTTTGATGCTTTGCTATTAGGCACAAGTGACACAACAGATTGTTTTATCTTCTTGGAGAAATGATTCTTTTACCATTATGTAATGCCCGTCTTTATTCCTGTTAACTTTCCTTGCTCTGAAGTCTGCTCTGTCTGAAATTAATAGAGCTCTTCTATTGCCTTTGGATTGGTGTTAGCATGATATATCGTTCTCCATCCATTAACTTTTAATATTCATGAATCTTTACACTTAAAGTGAGTTTCTTGTAGATAAACTATAGTTAGGTTTTGGTTTTGATCACCTGTGACAATCTCTGTCTTTTACTAGTGTATTTTGACCATTGACACTTAAAGTGATTATTGATATAGTTGGATTATTGCCTACCATGTTTGTTGTTGCCTTCTCTTGGTTCCTTTTTTTGGTTCCGACTTTTGTTTTCCTTTTTTTTTTTTTTCTGTTTTTGTGATTTTAACTGAACATTTTAATGTGATTCCATTTTCTCTCCTTTCTTAGTGTATCAGCTATCTTTTTTTGGCGGGGGTATAGTTTGTTTGCTTGCTTGTATTTATTTTCTTTATTGTGGTTTCCCTAGAGTTTGCAGTGTACAGTTCCAACTAATCCAAGTCTACTCTCAAATAACAATATATTATTTCATGGGCAGTGTGAGTACCTTATAATAATAAAATAATTCTAATTCCTCCCTCCCATCTATTACCTCATTGCTGTCATTCAGTTTACTTATATCTAAATATACATAAGCATAGATATGTGTGTGTATTTGTGCGTTTGTGTGTGTATACGGACTATTATTATTTTGACAAACTTAATGAACTTAGATCAATTAAGAATGAAAAATTTCAAGTTTCTATTTTGCCTTTTCTTATTCCTTCTTTGATGCTGTTCTTTTATTTATGTAGATCTGAGTTTCTGACTTACATCATTTTCCTTCTCTCTGAAACAATTAACACTTCTTGCCAAGAAAATAATTGGCAACAAAGTTCCTCAATTTATGTTTTTCAGAGAAATTATTTATCTCTCCTTCATTTTTGAAGGACAGTTTCACAGGATACAGAATTCTGAGTTGGTGGGTTGTTGTTTTTTCTGCAACACTTTAAAAATTGTACCCTACTTTTGTCTAGTTTGCATGGCTTCTATAGGCAAAGTGTTTTTCAAGATTTTTCATTTTTTCTGCAATTTTAATATGTTATACCTACATGTAGTTTCTGTTTTGTTTTGTGTTTTTTGCTTTTGCATCTATCCTGCTTGGTATTCTCTTGGTTTCCTGGTTCTATGGTTTGGTACCTGACATTAATTGGGGAAAATTCACAATCATTATAGCTTCAAATATTTATTTTGTTTTCCCATCTCCTTTCGGTATTCCCGTTATTCATCTTATACCTAATATTTAGATGTCCCACAATTCTTGGATATTCTATTTTATTACTTTTAGTCTTTTTTTTTTTCTTTTCAGTTTTGGAAGATTCTATTGAGATATCCTCCAGCTCAGAGATTTTTTCTCACCTATGTCGGTGTGCAGTCTGGTGCTGTACCTACCAAGCAACAGTGGCCAGGGCTCTTATTTATTTTTTATTACAATTTCTATCTCTCTGCTCACATTATCTATCTGTTCTTGCCTGCTGATAAACTTATCCATTTGATCCCTTAGCATATTAATCATAGCTGTTTTAAGTTTCCAATCTGATAATTCCAACATCCCTGCCCTATTTCAATCTGTTTCTGATGCTCATTTTGTCTCTTCAAACTATGATTTTTTTAAAAATAATTTTTAATTGTCCAATTATAGTAAATTACAATATTATATTAGTTTCAGTACAAACCAATGATTAGATAGTATTTATATAACTCAGGAAGTGACTACCTGATAAATCTAGTACCCCTCTCACACCATACATCATTATTATAGTATTAACTAGGGGCCTGGTGCACAAAAATTTATGTACTCAGGGGGTGGGGTGGGATCCTTCAGCCCAGCCTGTGCCCTCTTGCAGTCTGAGACCCCTCGGGGGATGTCCACCTGCTGGCGTGCCTGACCAGCCTGGGTGAGGGGCTGAGGGCTGTTTTCATGCTTTCAGGGTTCGGCTCCCTACTGGCTGGAAGCAGGTATCTGGGATTTATTTAACTTTTGTAATTGAAACTTTGTTGCCTTGGTCCCCACCATACCCCCTTCCCCCCATTCAAAGCCTGGGTTGCTCCTGGCAACCCAAGGTCCCAGCCTGGCAGGTATCTGGGGTTTGTTTATCTTCTATAATTGAAACTTTGTAGCCTTGAGTAGAGCTCAGGGCCCACAGGGCCCTGGCTTCCTCCATTGCCCAGGGCAACTCCAGCTCTGTGGCTGCCACTATCTTAGTTGAGTTAATTTGCATATTTTCTCCTGATTGGTTGTCGGACGTGGTTTGTGGGCATGGCTTATGGGTGTAACAGAGTGAGCGTTAATTTGCATTTTACTCTTTTATTAGATTACATGACTACATTCCCTATGTTGCACTTTATATCCCATGACTATTCTATAACTACCAATTTGTACTTCATATATATATATATATATATATATATATATATATATATATATATATATATTAGGGGCCTGGTGCACAAAAATTTCTGCACTTGGGGGGTGGGGGTCCATCAGCCTGGCCTGCGCCCTCTTGCAGTCTGGGACACCTCGGGGGAGATGTCCACCTGCTGGCATGCCTGACCAGCCTGGGTGAGGGGCTGAGGGCCATTTTCAGGCTGCCCACAGCCCCTTCAGGGTTCGTGCACTGGGGGGTGGGAGGGCTGGTGAGTGCAGGCCTGGACGTTTTCCACCAGAGGGCCCATGATCGCACACGCCTGGTGGGCCCCCACCGCTGAGGGCACACACCTGGCGCAGAGCTGGGTGGTGAGCCAGGGGCGGACGCTGGTGCAGGATCCCTCGGTTGGGGCCCTGCTGCTGAGCGAACACACCCGGGGTGGAGCCGGGCAGCGGACTGGCTTCGGATTCTCCGCACTGTGCAGCAGATCCTCCCGCACGTCCTGTGGAGGCCCGTGGGGGGCAGATGAAAGTAGCGGACCCTGGACAGGTGCTCCTGCACGCCCCCAAGGAGGGCCCCGTGGGGCAAAGCCAGGCAGCAGACCCAGGAAGGCTGCTCTTTCATGCCCCGCAGAGGCCCCCAGGGGGCGGAGCCAGGCAGCAAACCCAGGACAGGTGCTCCTGGACGCCCCGAGGAGGCCCCAGGCCGGACCCCCCCACACACACACTGAGCTGACACACCTGGCACAGCTATGCTGGCCACAAAGGCTCCCAGTGCAGAGCCGCCCTGCCACCTCCATCTTGGCTGGGTTAATTTGCATACAGCCACTCTGATTGGCTAGTGGGCATGGCCGTGAGCAGAGGCTCAGCCAGCCTAGACAGGCAGTTGCAACAGAAGCCTCTGGTTTGCTCTAGCTCCATGGCTGCTGGCCTCCATCTTGGCTGGGCTAATTTGCATACAGCTGCACTGGTTGGCTGGGAGGCATGGCTTGGATGGTGGGCGTGGCTTAGGTGTCTCTGGTAACAGTCAATTTGCATATTACTCTTTTATTATATTAGATATATACATATATTTTTTAAATTGATTTTTACAGAGAGGAAGGGAGAGGGATAGAGAGTTAGAAACATCAATGAGAGAGAAACATCGATCAGCTGACTCCTGCACACCCACTACTGGTGATGCGCCCACAAGCAAGGCACATGCCCTTGACCGGAATCGAACCTGGGACCTTTCAGTCCACAGGCAGACGCTCTATCCACTGAGCCAAACTGGTTAGGGCCAATTTGTACTTCTTAATCCCTTCCCTGTTTTACCCATTACCCCAATCCCCCTCCATTCTGCCAACCATCAAAATATACTCTGCATTTACAAGTCTGTTTTTGTTCTGCTTGTTCTTTTTTTAAAGATTCCACATATAAGTGAAATTATCTGGCATTATCTGACTTATTTCACTCAGCACAGTACCCTCTAGGTCTATTCATGTTGTTGCAGATGGCAAGATTTCATTCTTTCTATGGCAGAGTCATATTCCATTGTATATATGCACCACTTGTTCTTTATCCACTTATCTATTAGTGGACAGTTAGGTTGAGTCCATGTCTTGGCTATGACAAATAATACTGCAAATGAACATATGGATGTATATATCTTTTGATTTAGTGTTTTGAGTTGCTTTGTATAAATACCAAGAAGTGGAAATGCTGGGTTCTTCTTTATCTTGTTATACCCTTTGTTTTAAAGTCTATTTTGTCTGGTATAAGTATTGCTACCCAAACCTTTTTTGTTTATTTCCATTTTTATGATATATCTTTTTCCATCCCTTTACTTTCAGTCTGTGTGTCTCTCAATCTGAAGTGAGTCTCTTGTAGACAGCATATGTAAGTAAAGGTCTTGTTTTGTTATCCATTCAACCACTGCATGTATTTTTTTAATGTTTTTATTGATTTCAGAGAGAGGAGGAGAAAGAGATAAAAACATCAATGAGAGAGTGAATCATCAATTGGCTGCCTCTTTGCATGCAGGGGGATCAAGCATGCAACCCGGGGATGTGCCCTGACCTCCTAGTTCATGGTTTGATGCTTAACCACTGCGCCATGCTGGCCAGGCGCCATCCTGTCTTCTGATGACAGTATTTAATCACTTACATTTAAAGTAAGAGTTGCCCTGGCCAGAGTGGCTCAGTTGGTTGGAGCATCATTCCATACACTGAAAAGTGGTGGGTTTGACTCCTGATTGGGGCACATGCGGAGGCAGCTGATCAATGTTTCTCTCTCACATCAATGTTTCTCTCTCTTTCAAAATCAATTTTAAATAATAATAAAGTAATTGTTGATTGATGTGTGCTTGTCATTTTATTCATATTTTTTATCTTTTTCCCCCTTCTTTTTAAGAAGACTTTTTAACATTTCTTGTAATACTGATTTGGTGGTAATGACATCTTAGCTTCTTCTTATTGAGAACCTCTCAGTCCTTTAATGCTAAATAATATCTGTGCTGGATAGAATAATCTTGGTTGTAAGTCCTTGCTTTTCATAAGTTTGAATATTTTGTGCCAGTCCCTTCTGGCCTGCAAAGTTCCTGTTGAAAAATCAGCAAATTGGATTATGGAGCTCCCTTATAGGCTATGCTTTTCTCTTGCTGCTTTTAAGATTCTCTCTTTGCTTTTAACCTTTGATGTTTTAATTATGATGTGTCTGGTGTGGTGTTCTTGGGGTCATCTTGTTGGCATGCTGCATTTTCTAGACGTGTATGTCTATTTCCTTCATCAGGTTAGGGAAGTTGTCTGTTGTTATTTTTTAAAATACATTTTCAATCCCTTGCTCTCTCTCTTCTCCTTCCAGCACCCCCATGATGTGAATGTTTGGTTTGCTTGAATTTATCCCAGAGGCTCCTTAAACTGTCCTAATTTTCTTTGGATTCTTTTTCCTTTTGCTGTTCTGATTGGGTGTTTTCTGCTTAATTACCTTCTAAATTACTGACTTGATCCTCTGCTTTACCTATACTATGGCTGATTCATGTAATATGTTCTTCATTTCAGTTAGTGTATTCATTTCTGACTGGTTCTTTTTTATCCTCATTTTTATGTTTCCTATCTCTTTGTTGGATTTCTTACTAAATTCATGTACTTTCCCTAAGTTCATTGAGCATACTGTATAACCAGTATTTTGAACTCCGCATCTGGTGATTGTTTATTACTTTTTCTGGAGTTTTGTCCTGTTCTTTCATTTGGGACATGTTTCTTTGTCTCCTTATTTTGGCTACCTCCTTGTTTGTGTCTACGTGTTAGGTAAAGCTGCTACATCTCCTGGTCTTGGTAGAGTGGCCTTATGTACTAGGTGCCCTGTAGGGCTCAGTGGCACCATAGCCTCCCTGGTCACCTGAGCTTGCGCTTCAGATGCACCCTGCCCCCACCCCTGTGTGGGCTGCATACACCCTCCTGTTGTAGTTGATCCTTGATTGCTGTTGGCATGTCAATGACTGATCACTATCCCTGTAGAGAAGCTGCTGTGCAGAGGGTGACTCTGGGAACAGGACTTGCTTCAGTGAGGCTCTGGTGCCTGCTGAATTGGCCCCTTGAGTGTGTTGCTTGTGGAGGCACTTAGGTGGTGCTTCAGCATGTTCTAAAGCTGTCCACGAGGTGTGCTGGCACTCAGGCCTTCCGGGAGGTACAGGCCAAGGTCAGCCACCACCTGTGGCCTGTCCGGGGCCACCCAGCATGAGTTGCAAAGTGATCTGCCTATCAGTTTCTTGTGCTGGGCTTGGAAGTGCCCAGGAGAGGCTAATCTGTGAAACAACGTGGGCTGCCATTAGTGCAAGGCCTGGGGCCACTTAGCAAGAGGTACAAGGCACTCCGAGGCCAGATGCTGCTTGTTTGGGAGTTTTAGAAAAGTTTGTAGCATGAGCCAAGACAGACCATCTATATGGAAAAACCAGTAGAAATGGTTTGGGTGTGCCCAAAATTTGGGTGGGGCAGGTTCTCAGGGAATCGCCAGGGCAGGGCTACCAATGTTATCGAGATTGATGGAAACTCAGATATGGCACCTGTCTGCTGGCTCAATGTAGGGAGGGCGCAGCAAAGGAACACTGATCTCTGCCAGCACTTCTGTCTGGGAGAAAGCTGCCCTTCTGGCTCTTGCCCTGATGCCAAACAATTCAGTTTTTCCTTATATGTCCCTAGTGCTTTTTGAGCTGCTGCCTCAGTGCTGGATCTCAGGGCTAGTGAGTCCCAGTAAACTTGTGAGCAGTCCCTTTAAGAAGAACACCTGGGACTCCAGAAGCCCTCCATCTCACTCAGTCACAATCCACACTGGTTTTTCACAGCCAGAAGTTATAGGGACTTCTGTTCCTAACACTGGAACCCTGAACTGGGGGGCAGGTATGGGGCTAGGACCCCTTGCTTCTCACAGGGGATGTCTGCAGCCAATTTTAATCCAACCTATTCAGAGATTCTGTCTCTCCTACCGGTCTCAATGTGGCTTCTTTATATCCTTATTTGTAGGACTTCTGTTCAGCTAGATTTCAGGTGGTTCTGAATGGTGGTTGTCCTGTAGTTTAGTTGTAATTTTGATGTGGTTGTGAGAGGATGCAAGCACAGCATTTACCTACTCTGCCATCTGGACTGGAAGCTCCAAATTATGATATTTTTGCCTTTTAGTATACCTTTACAGTTTTTTTTTTTTATTGCTGGACATGATGTACTGAGTTAAAGGAATTGCCATTAGTAGTCCTTTAGTAATACAGTGGTAAAATTTAGTAGTGTGTGTGTGTGTGTGTGTGTGTGTGTGTATACATGTGCGCATGCATAAGCGGTCCATAGTCACATGTTTCAGAATACTTGCTTTTCTTCTTCCCCTGCCAGAAGCACGAGGAGATTTTTTTCTAATATTGTGAGAACCTGGTCAAGCTTCTGGAGGTAAAACTCATAGAAGTGTGGGGTCTGCCTATGACTTAATCCCTTTGGCATTCTTGACTCTCAGAATTGTCCACACTGAGCCCCCAGCAGTTCATCAATTACAGTTCAGGTGTTCCCACCCGGGACTGGTACTCACAGAGGTTATCTCATATGGATTTCTCTTTGGTAGTTGTGATTCTCAGTATTTGCCTGTTGGTCTCCCCAGCTTTGGTGACAGCAGTTTGCCCTGTTTCCTCGTTTCTCTTGCAGATCTAAGAAGAGTATTTGATTTTCTAATTTATTCATCTTTGTACTGGTTGTTAGGATAGGGAGTTAACTTCCAAGCCCTGTACATACAGGCAGGAAGCTGGAATTCTCCCTATTATCCTTCTCTTGCTTTGTAAGAGTTAGTATTTGGAAAAGCAGCCCTTTGTGGTATGAGTTGTCAATGTGTTTTCCCAGTTATTTGATGATCTTTTGACTTTACTTATGGTTGCTTTTGCCATCCAAGCTGTGTTAGTTATTGAGGGCCAGGCTCAGTGCTTGGTGCTAAGGAGAACCAAGAAGAACAAGACCAACTTGTCCCTGCTTTCCTGGAATGTCCAGTCCATTGAGGCAAGGAGGGTCGGTTCAGTAACAACAGCACCAGATGATAACCGAGATCTGGACTCCAGGTTTGGTCCTGATGAAAAAACTATAGGGCCTGTGGCCACCAAATCTAGAGCAGCACCTACACGGTACAGATGGAAAGACAGGCTCAGGGAAGGGAGAGACTAGCCCAGGGTTTCATGGTGGCACAGCTCTGGAGACTTAGTTCAGAGTTCCTTTCTCTTCATCAAAAAGCTGCTCCTTGCCCAAGATTTCAACTCAGTCAGTGCCGGAGGAGCATTTGGAGTAGGAAGTGGGACCAGCATATCTAGCTGAATGAAGAGAGTGCAGTGAGTTAGAGGCATCACTTACCCAGAGAAAAGCTCTGCAGGGAGCTGCCCAATGGACAGACCCAGAGGCATTTCCGGGGACTCGGCCCCTCCCACTAGCCACCCCTTGACCTCTCCCTTTCTAACTATGGCTAGACAGGCTCAGAGTACTTCTGTAATGAGAAATTTCTCTCATCAACTCTTTGGTTACTTTGAAGTAACAAAAACACAGGATAAATGCTTATTTCTTTTTCTTTATTTTCCAGGTTTTAAAATGAATTGATGTTTTTAACATCATCCAAATATATTTTTTACAGGATTATTTTGAACTCATGGATTTGAACATATCCAATGTGTTTTAATCCAATGCAACTAGAGATGTGCAAGTTGTCTCACCTTTAGCAAGAGAGAACCTTTTCTAGGTGGATGCTGGATCCTTTCTTTCTACCAGCCTTCCGTAGTCTTTGAGAGCTTACTTAGTATCCAGTTTGATAATATGTTTTAGGCTCATCTTGTACATTTTCTGCCCCAAACCTGCAATCAGCCATTTCTCCAAGGAGCTCCGTGGATATGGAAAGGCCACGGTCTGGGCTCATCTGTCTCTGGGGAGTTTCTTCATGTTTCCTGGCTGAAACATGAAAATTATGTCCCTTACCCAACTCTAAAACACATACTCTGTCCCACGCCTAAATGTAAAAGGGAAATTCTTTGTGCTTCTCTAAGGCTTTGCAGTTGTTTCTCAATTTAAGGCATTGGTTTTTCACCCTGCCTCCATACTAGAATGCCGTAGGGAGCTTTACAAAACACACTGGTTCTTGGATTTATCCCCAGAGATTCTGGTTTAACTAGACTAGGACCTGGCCTGGGAAATAGGGTTGTTTTTTTTAAAGTGTGAAGTAACCAGAGATGGTGCTCAACCCTGGATGTACCTTGTTTATCATTTCATGTGTTTTTACACTTTACCACATATGCATGGAGCTCTAAACAATACTGTTGTGCGTGCCTTAAAACTTTATGCAAATTGTATCCTGAGTGTACCATTTCTAAGCTTATTCTTTTCCCTAACGATTTTTTTCCTGCCAGAATTATTTTATTTTAAATAAACCTTTATTGTTCAGATTATTACAGTTGTTCCTCTTTTTTCCCCCATAACTCCCCTCCACCCGGTTCCCACCGTACCCCATGCCCTTACCACTCCCCCCCCACTGTCCTCGTCCATAGGTGTAAGATTTTTGTCCAATCTCTTCTCATACTCTCCAGACCCACTTTCCCCCAAGAATTGTCAGTCCACTCCCTTTCTATGCCCCTGATTCTATTATATTCGCCAGTTTATTTTGTTCATCATATTTTTTATTCACTTGATTTTTAATTCACTTGTTGATAGATGTGTATTTGTTGTCACTTTGTTGTTCATAATTTTTATCTTTACCTTTTTCTTCTTCTTCCTCTTCTTAAAGAATACCTTTCAGCATTTCATATAATACTGTTTTGGCAGTGATGAACTCCTTTAACTTTTTCTTATCTATGAAACTCTTTATCTGACCTTCAATTCTAAATGATAGCTTTGCTGGGTAATCTTGGTTGTAGGTTCTTGCTATTCATCATTTTGAATATTTCTTGCCACTCTCTTTGGGCCTGCATAGTTTCTGTTGAGAAATCAGCTGAAAATCCTTGTAGGTAACTGTTTTTCTCTTGCTGCTTTTAAGATTCTCTCTTTGTCTTTTGCCTTTGGCATTTTAATTATGATGTGTCTTGGTGTGGTCATCTTTGGATTCCTCTTGTTTGGGATTCTCTGCACTTCCTGGACTTATAAGTCTATTTCTTTCATCAGGTAGGGAAAGTTTTCTGTCATTATTTCTTCAAATAGGTTTTCAATATCTTGCTGTCTCTCTTTTTCTGGCACCCCCATAATTCGGATGTTGGTATGCTTAAAGTTGTCCCAGAGGCTCCTTACACTATCTTCATATTTTTGGATTCTTTTTCTTTTTGCTTTTCCAGTTGGGTGTTTTTTGCTTCTTCATGTTTCAATTCTTTGACTTGATTCTTGGGATCCTCTAGTCTGTTGTTGGATCTCTGTACATTACTCTTTATTTCAGTCAGTGTATGCTTAATTTCTGATTGGTCCTTTTTCATATCCTTGAGGGTTTCACTAAATTTCTGAGGTTTCTAGAAGATTCTTGAGTAACTTTATAACTGTGGTTTTGAACTCTATATCCAGTAGTTTGCTTTCCTCCATTTCTTTCATTTGTGACATGTTTCTGTGTTTTCTCATTTTAGCTGCTTCCCTGTGTTAATAGAGTGGCTTTGTGTGCTAGATGTCCTATAGGGCCCCATGGCTCAGCCTCCCCAATCACCTAGGTGGACACTCTTGGTGTACCCCTTTGTGGGCTGTGTGCATAGTCTTGTAGTTAAGCCTTTGATTGCTGTTGGTATCACTGGAAGGAATTGACCTCCAGGCCATTTGGCTGTGAGGACCAGCTGTGTCTACAATGGAAGAGTTGCTGTGCTAGAGACACCCTTATGGGGCAGGACTTGCTTCAGTGGGGCTTTGGTGCTCACTGAGTCTGCCCCTTGAGAGTGTCACTTATGAATGTGGAGAGTTGTAATCTGGTATGGTCTCACACTGACCACTGGGTACACTGGCTCTTGGATCTCCAAGGAGGTGCAAAGTCAGCCACTGCCTGAGGCTACCCGGCAGGAGCTACAGAAATATCTGGCAATTCCTCCTCTTTGTTTGGGGTTTGGAAGTGCCCAGATGAGGCCCAGCTGTGAAGCAAGGCAGGCTGCTGCTGCCAGGCCTTGGGCCTTCTTTTGGAAGCTTTGGCACTCTCTGACCCATCTGCAGTTTGTTAGGTTTTAGACTGCAAAAGGATAGGCCATTCATATGAAAAAGCAGCTGCACACAGCTTGGGTGGAGTTGTAAATTGGGTGGGGTGGGGTCTCAGGGAATCACCAGGGCAGAGCAAACAGCAATGGCTCCCAGTCAGCCCTGCACTGGGGAGGTCCCCAGTCTCTGTGTCCCACGGCCCTGTGCAGGAACAATGGTTGCTGCAAGTATCTCTGTGAGAAGGCCACCCTTGCACTCTGACCCAATGCCAATCAGTCCAGTTTCTCCTCGTATGAGTCTGGGTCCCCAGAGTCTTGCCCAGAACTAGAGTTCAGAGCAATCGGGAGCGTGTATCTCCCTCCTGATAGAAAAAGACAATAGTGCACCCAGTTGCCAGCCTGTCTTGTGCACGCCTCTGCACCTCCTATCAGTCTTAATGTGCTTTTTTCTTTCCTTCTAGTTGTAGAACTTCTACTCAGCCAGCTTTCCCGTGGTTCTGGATGATATTTGTTTTGTCTTTTAGTTGTAGTTTTGATGTGGTTGTGAAAGGCAGCAAGTACAGGTATTTACCTATGCCACCATCTTGGTTGTCTCCCTAACGCTGTTTTGATGCACCCCGAATTGATATTGACACCTCTGGAACATTCGTTGTAACTGTTGTAGCACATTAAAAACTTCCCTTTACCCCATCATTTTCTGCTCCCCTTTAGTGCAAAATTCATGCCGAGTTAGTTATTTAGGCCTCAAATCTTGACACCATCCTTGACTCCTTTTTCTCTGACATCCACATCTCATCATTCAGGAAATCGTCTTAGCTCTGACTTTCTCATCACCTCCACTGCTACCTACTGGTCTACCTCCTGTTATCTCTTGCCTGGATTATTGCAATAGCATTCTAGTGGTCTCCCTGGTGGAACCTATGATCGCTACACTCTATTGTCTCAAAGCAGTCAGAATAATGTAAATCAAATCAGGCTGCTCCTCTTCACGACTCCGCATGGATTCTTACCTTAGTAAAATTCCGTTCTGACCATGGCCTGCCAAACCACATGGTGTGTATCTACCATCCCACCACCTTCCCATCTTACTTCCTACCTCTCTGCTCCTCACTCATGCTGCTCGAGCCACACTTCCTTCAAAATGTTCCTGGAATATAACCACCCCATCCCTACCTATGGGCCTTTCTACCTGCTATTCCCTTTGCTTGCAACATTATTCCTCCAAAATTCATAAGAATTACTTCCTTACGTCTTCCAGGTCTCTGACCAAGGGTCCATTTTATGAAAAAGTCCTTCCTGGTCAACCTATCTGCATTACTCCCTGTGCTTGTCCTGAATTATAGAAAAAATGATTCCTACTGTCAATTTGTTGGGTTCGCCTGGACCATCATTACACAGAAAGGTGACCAGAGGTACCTGGAAAGGAGCATGTCTTTGAAAGCATCATCCCCCCATCCCCCCCAATTCAGGGATCCCTTCTAAACAAAAGACCGTTTCCCTTTAAACCTAGAAAGGATGTGCGGGGTTAAAGCAGAACAAGGCAACTTTTCTTTCTCCTTTCCTCCCAACATAAACTCACAAAGTCATACCTGCCTACCTGTCCCATGGGACATTAGTAACAGAATGAGGGAAGGTGGCCTGAGCTGAGGAGAAGTGTTCAGTTGGACCCTCTGATTTCTTTTACCACAGCCCCTTACAGCCTCTTCCCCCCAGGTCACCTTCCCTTCCCAACCCCACCCAAAGGGATGCCTGGCTCTGGCAAAAGAGAAATAAAGTACGAGAGAGAATCGCAGGGCTGGCATGGCTCAGTGGTTGAAGATCGACCTATGAACCAGGTCCTGGTTCGATTCCCAGTCAGGGCACATGCCTGGGTTGTGAGCTTGATCCCCAGTGTGGAACATGCAGGAGGCAATCAATCAATGATTCTCTCTCATCACTGATGTTTCTATCTCTAACTCCTTCTCCCTTCCTCTCTCAAATCAATAAAAAATACATTTAAAAAAATAGCCAGAGCACTGCTTTTTCCCCCTCAGTAAAATGGTGTTTGTTTTTAACTTTAAAATAGTGCTGGATGAGAAAAGGGCACTGCTTTTTGAGAACTTGGTGTACTGGGAAAGAGGACATCCAATCAGATCAACAACGCAGACCCGGCTCCTCCCTGTTCTCCCATCCATACCCGTTCTTTCCCTCCAGCCACATCCTGGCTCAGGGCCTCGATCCTGCTGGAAATGACCTCCTTACCCTCTGCACCCATCCAACTAGTCTCTATTTTAAAGGTCCAGCTCTAGACCAGGATCCCTCCACATCCATATCCACACCATCCCTGACCCTGGCCACCTAACGACTATTTTCCAAAACTCATCAGAGATTGCTGGGAGTAGCCTGGTTCTGGGTGAGTTGAGGTGGGAGCCCTGGCACAGCAAACTTGACACCGAGTTCTTTTAGGATGGTTCTCAGCCTTGGCTGTATGCTGGAGCGTCCAGGAGCTCTGAGAGACTGTTGCCTGGGTCACATCCCAGATGCTGATTGAATGGACCTGTGGGTGTGGCCTGGGCAGGATTTTTGTAAACATCCATCCCCAAGTGGTGCCACTGTGTATCAAATTGAGAACCTTCTGCTTTTCAGCAAGGACTCTCTCTTGCACTCTCCTGGTTCTCAATTTGTTTATCAGATAAAGAGAAAGGGACCTGCCAATGCTTGCAGGAGACTTGCTGAAGCTTCAAGCCCAAAGCCCACATTGTGTTTGATTTGTAGGGTCATTGAAATTCCCTTTCTCAAAGTGTGAGCCTTAGACCAGTAGACCATCAGTATCCCCTGAAGCTTGTTAGAAATACAGAAACTCTTCTTAACTGTGAAACTTGCCGCACAAATGGCTTCGCCCACTTCCTTCACTAGACTCACAAAGCACTCAAGGCTGTTCCCTGGGGCCACCCAGCCCTCCCCCAGTCCCTGGCCTGGGAAAGCTCAAGGCTGGCGAAAGAACTTGGCTTGTTCAAGCCAAACACCTGACTGTAGGTTCTGACCTCCCTTTTCTTAAGAGCATTCACTTAAAAAACTTACACTTGTGAATCCTCTCTCTGTCTCTAAGATGTGGAAGTCGGTATCGCCTGAAACCCAGGAGTGTCTTTCTCAAGGACTGGGAGCCATCCCTTTGAAATGCAATCAGCAGAACAAGATAGGGCCTCATCCCATCTCTGTGGGCGGTAGAGGCCTAGGGTGAAGGCCAGTCAGCAGACACAGATGGCCTGATCACATGGAGCAACCCCCAGCACGCTTTCTGTGATTTCCCACCGCCCTGACTCCAAGCCCCTGCGTGCCTCCTCCCCACGCCTTCATTCTCCCTTAAAACTCCATCACCTCTGCGCAGAGCCCAGCTTCGCTGTTTTATGGAGGTCTCTCCCCCACAGCCCCTGTTACTGAAGAAAACCTGCCTTCCCTGCCTTGAACCAGGGTCTGGCTTGTTCTTACCGTCTCCACGTTAACAAGCCCCTGGGGATCTGCATGTACAGGAAAGTCTGAGCAGCACTGTCTCATGGCATTTATCATCCCCTCAAAGACTTTAACAAACAGCCCTGTGTGGTAGACAGGAATGACGATGCTCCTTTTACCAGTGAGGGAGCCGAGGGCCAGAGCTTTGCTCAAAGTCCCACAGTTAAACTAGAACGTGAGCCCATCTCTCGCTTGATGTGCTGCTCTTTGCACAACAAACGCCACACCAGTCAGAGAAGGAAGACCCACTGCTCGAGGTTGCAGGAGTGAAACAGGTGGCGAGGGAAAGCATAACAAGGGTCCCCTTATGCATCCATAGCGGCAACGTCCTCATGGGTCATGGGTCGACTCTTCTTTAGTTGCAAGAGAGCCTTTTCAGAATCAAAGGTCTTCCAGGCACCTAAGAATTCTCATCTGAGCTAGCCTTTCAGTAGCTGGAATCCCAGGGGCCCTAGCTCCTGGGGGATGAGTCACCGTATGACCCAGGTGAAGTCCTGAGGAGACTCAGGAGCCCAGCCCCTCTCAGGCCTGTGCACACGCCACATAGCTGCTGCCCCATCAAGTCAGACCAGTCCTGAGCCCTGGACCAGCCACCTCTCCCACACACATGTGGAAATGCTGATTTTTCACATCCACTCTCTTTGGCACGGATGATTTAAATTCAGTCATTGTTATGGTAAATCTTTTTATTTTAGACTTTATCAGAAAAACTTTTATCATAGGCAATTTCTGCTGCGTAATTTTAGTAACGCCAGAAATGATAATTTCTTCCAGAAAAACAAACCTCTGCGGTTAGAAAACAAGACAAAAAACAGATTTCACTTTATGATTTACCTTTATCAAGCCATCCAGAGCACATCAGTTCCTTTATGTTATTACTTTAACATTACTTAGCAAGTCGTTATAGAAAACACACAACCAAAAGCCTTCTATCCTTAACCTTCCAGTCAATCACCCAATTTCCCTAGATTTTTAAAGACATGAAAGTAAACTCATTTCAAATAACAGCACCTCAAACACCATATACATTGGTAATGCGGTGCTCCAGCCAATTTTAAGCCTCGTGTTATCCAGGTTTTAGCTGAAATACCCCTCACTCACGTCTTAGATTTTTAACAGTCTTATTTGGAGGCTACTTTGTCTTACTGAGCCTAAGCAGAGCACAATGTTAAACTAATTAATGATCTAGTCTAAGAAGATGGCCTCAGTGACACGAGTGGCAACCAGGTGTCCTGGGAACACAGGCGAGCCCCTAGTTATCCCTGAGCTGGGCAGAGCCCATAATCACTTTTTCTCTGAGGCTAAACTTGAAGTCTGCGGTTCGATCTTCTTAGCAGCTTCCAGAACAGAAAGTAGGTTTACTTTATCTCCAAATTCCTTTTCTCGGTGCTCAAGAAGAATGCCCTGGAAGGAAAGGAGAGGGAGCATCAGTCTTCATTCTGAGTCATTCATTAATGAAGCCACACCGTGCGGCAGCTGTCTGTTTAGCCCTGTGCTTGGGCAGCAAGGGACAGAGGCTGAAGCAGGCTGGCTCTTCCCCTTAAGGATTCAGTCCTTGGGGGGCAGGTCAGGGGACAACCTAGTCACAATGTCTGGACTGTACCGCAGCCTGAAGTCATGAGGCGATGACATCTCGAGTGACCAGGGAAGACTTCCCAGGAAAAGCAGGAGAGAACCAGGATGTCCACAGGGAGAAGTGAGGTAAAAGAACGTGTCAGGCCAAGAGAACGGAAAGAGCTCAGAGGTCAGCCCCTGGCAGGTGCTGAATGACCATTTGGAAAGAGGCCCTCTCTTCACGTAAGTTTTCCTAAGAAACGGGCCTTCAGTTCCGATGCTGGGATGGAAAATGCACTAAGACACAGTTCCCGAAGTGGTAAGAAGATAAAATAATGTGTTTGAGGTCAGAATCAAGGCATCCTTGTTAACCGTTCTTTGACCCATGGCATGACATCTGGGAACTCATCTTAAATTTAAAAAGTAAACAGCTGTAAACGTGTTTGTTGTGCCATTGTTTATAAAGGCTCCTCTGAGCATGTCCAACTTGCAAGGGCCAAGTCCCAGCACAGGTGACACACGGAAGCTGACCAGGAAACTATCTACTTGCCAGCAAAGCAGGATGAGACACTGCAGTGCTGCGGAGGGGCGTACATGACATGGGGAATGTTCTTGATCCACCATTAAGTGAAGAACAACATCTGGTTTAGTAAGAAACCACCTTCTGAAAACTACAAAACAAAAGGCGCTCAGCTCCACTCTGTTCCAGCAGGTTCTCGGTGGAGGCCGAGCATAAAGGACGCGCTCGCTCCCTATCTGATGCTGTTTCATTTCCAAATTGTTTATGTGGAAAACACATTCCTTCTTTAAAGTAATTATGCTTTAAAGACGATTACAAAGGAAACCCCACTGAGGCACCTGGCACCGAGGGACTGCAGAGCTCTGCTCCGAGGGAACCTGGAGGCCAGTTGTCAGTTTCCAGCGGGAAGGAAGGAGGCAGCTCCAGGGAGCACCAACAAAGCCCAACACCACGCCTAGCAACTCCAAGGGCACGCCAGCCAGGAATGGGGAGCCCATGAGCACCCCATGAGTCACCGCCAGGCAAGAGAAGGCTGGCAGGTGAGCCAAGCCCTGCCCTGAGGCCAAGGAAAGGAGGGAGGGTGGAGAAGGAATCCCAGAGGGCCAAGTGGGCAGAGGCTGAGCCATCCTTTGAGGAAGTGGCCAGCCCAAGTGCAAGGGCATCTGGAAGGGCCTTTGGGAACCACTGCTGAAGAGAGACTGTGGTGAGGGCAGGACAGATGGAGTCCTGAGCTTCGTTTCCACTGCACCATTACTAGCTGCATGCTGCTGCCTGGGGCTCATGTCTCGGTGGCCATTTCCTTACACGTGGGTGGGAGTAAGCACACCCTGCATCCCAGCCTGGCTGTGAAGACAGGAGAGCTGAGCTCCGGGAAGAAGGCAGGCCCTCTCTGGCAGTCATGTCACCACGACATTCTGGTATTGGCAGAAAGTCAGCAAACAGATTTATGTTAAATCAGACACCAATTCACACCAGATTCTAATTCAGACCAGCAACAGCATTTACCAAACCTTCTAGGAGGGATTAGAAATGGAAGGATTTCTATTCCCATTTCCTTTTATTCCTCCCAAATCAGGAAAAGTTCTGTGAATTATCAGCGTTAGCTGTGAAGTCCACCAAGGCATATGAGGCCAAGAGTTAATGCCATGCATGCTAAGGGTCTCAGAGACCAGGCTGAAGTCAAGCCCCATCTCCAGGTTCTGCCAGGCCTTCGAGCCTGCACCCACATTACCTGCTCCCTGCTCTGTGTCCTTCTGGCTGCTGAGGGCCCTGCCCTCTGGTGCAGGGGCACCACCATGGCTCGAGGCTGCCCAAGTCTGACATGGAGCACTCACCCATCTGCCTCCCTCCAGGGCCCAGAGACCTCATCTCCCCACCCACACCCCTTGTGTCCCGGAGCTACTCTGGATCTTCACAGCCAGGGCCCGAGAAACCTGTGTGGTGAGCATCTGTTACTCGCCAGGGGTGGCTCTGTCCCCAGAACCCCACAGCGGGAAGCGGCATCTCTTTCCAAATCTCCTTGCTACTTCCCCTAATCAGGTCTGTTTTGAATCCTTTCTCCTTCCCTTTTCTCCACTGTCCACCCTTGTGGACCTGGGACTACTACAAAGAAGTGCATTCTCGACAGGAAAACCTGTGCTTTTGTTCAGGCACAGAAAGCGAAACTTGGCCTCACAACGCCTGGCTCAGGCCCCGGCAGTGCCACCTCGAGTCCGCTCCTCGGGGCGGCCACTCCCTCGCCTGCAAACTGTGAGGAGTGAGATCTGTGATAACCAGCAGTTCCTCGCCCTTCTCCTTCCCCTTCTCCAGGGCCCAGCTTTCTGGGAGGCTGAGTAGAGAAAGTCGCTCCCATGGGGGTCTCAGGCTCACAGACACCGACACCTACAGACCTAGACATTTACCTGCTTTCCTGATCCCACCACAAACACGCCCCCGAGGATGAAGCCTTCGCCTTCCAGGTTTCCAGAGAAGCCTCCGCTCCGGGCCCGGAAGAAGTTGCTCCAGACACCCAGCCGCACGAAGCCCATGAACATCATCTTCCGCCTCTGGGGGCCGTAGAACTTCTTCTGCAGCAGCGAGGACAGACCCTCTGAGTACCTGGACGCCCGCCTTCCCCAGGGGTCGCAGGCTCCCAGCAGGGCACTGGTTTTCAGACTCAAAGCCTGCTGGTTCGTGTCCCCCCCCCCCCCCCCCCCCCCCCGCCCACTCAGGAGCACCGGCTGCGAGGGCCTGGCCCACATCGTTCAGCCCTGACTCTGACCGACTGCTGGAGGCTACAGGGCTCCTGGGCCTGATGGGTGACTCAGTCCCACATTCAGAGGGGAGGACGGAGGGGAAACAATGAATTAAGGGACAGGGGCTTGTCCGGGCCCCCACCTGCGGGGTGGGGAGAACCAGTGGAGTTTCAGCCACTTCCTAAGCAACCTTTCCCAAGGGACAGTTCAGGAAGCGCTCAATTAACAGAGAGAGGACAGCCTGTCAGTGTCCAATCAGGCTCAGCTCAGAGGCTGGGAAGGCCCTGCAAGTTCAGGGCAGCTGACAGGGAGCCAGCCCAGCCTGCAGCTCCAGGCCACACCTCCAGTACCAAGCTCTCCACACCTGAGCACAGGCCCCTGCAGTCCGTCGCACGCTCACGGACACACCTTTTCATCCAGGAAGATTTCTCCTTTGAAGTAAGGTTGGAAGTCCTTCACTTCGGTCCTGATCTGCTCCTTCACCACCGCGTAGAGGGGCACGCCCAGCTCATCCAACTTGGGCTTCAGGGAGGACAGGTCCGCAGCCTCCTGCAGGAAAGAGCGAAGGTCAGGGCTCTGTGGCCAACCAACACCCACTTCCCTCCAGCCCAGAGCACGGCTGGCCCTGAATGCGGAAGAACAAAGGCGACAGAGTGCCAGAAACAATTAAGGCCGGTGCAGCCCGACACAACACTGCCCCATGGGCATGAGGACTCAGCACAGGCTTCTTGTCTTCTGCATGTGGGGGGGACTGGTCAGGCTCCTGTTATGGGTGTCCTAACCGCTGCCCAGGGCGCATCCAAAAACGAAGAGATTGCAGCCAAACATGGTCATTTACTCCTAGCTAGGATGCTTCTCTCCTAACTCATCTTCTAACCCCTCCCCTGCACTAGACCAAAATAGCACAAGGGTCTACTGGACCAAAACTCCTGCCTGGGGATAGCTGCCTCCACACCCTGCTCAGCTGGCTTCCCTGCAGAGCAATAACCTGCCTCCTTTCTGCAGCTCAGCCCTACCCCCAGGAAGGAGCCCTGTTGCCCCCTGCCCGCTGGCCTGGGTGAAGGCCTGATTCTCTGGGCAGGTCCCATCCTTCCTGCTGGGCGACTCTTGTACTGAGTCTGTGTGTTACCACTAAGCTGAGCACTGGCTCTTCACTCCCAGAGTGCCCGTGGCTAGAAACTGTGTCTCCATTTCCTGTACCCCCCAGTGCCTAGCACGCGGCTGGGGGCACAGAAGGCACTAGGTACCAGGTGGGAAGAGCCGAAAGCGAAGGTGGACACAGAGAAACGCAGCTGAGCTGGGAAGCATGGCATCCTGAACTCCTAGGAACCGCGCCTGCGTGACTAAGAACGGCCTGTGTCACGGGAAGGCTTTGAAGCTAAGAACAAATTCCTTTTTCACATTTGGTGTCAGAATTAAAGAAAGAGCATGAAACCCTCCTAAATGCAGCTCACTCACCTCCCGTACAAACACATTGGTGTACAACGACACTATGTTTAATTTTTCATTTATTTTCTAGAATAACAACAAAAGGACAGCTAATGAAGCAGAATTCATTACAGTGCTTTACAGGCTTCGGTGATGGCAAGCTTTGCCCCGGAGCAGGGAGGACTCCAGGCCCGATGTGTGTGACGTGAAACGTTCACTCACTTTTCCCGGGCTCTCTACTCTGGGCGTGTCCCTGTGCAAAACTATGAATGGACAGCCATGTCCCTCCTCCCCAGGCCACTCAAAAGAGCTCAGACTGCCATCCGACTGGCCTTTTAGAAACACAGGTTTCCACAAAATGCTCTGCTGGGGCAGAGACCAGTGCACAGGAAGCAGGCTGCAGCCTTCCAGGTTTAACCTGCCGTGAGAAATCAAGTCATAGCAGGCCTCGTGCTGGTATGTGGGGGTTTCACAGATTTGGAATCAAAAGCTCTGAGTGTGAACTATGGGAGGACCTCTGGGGAGGCCCTATCCTGACCCCAGAAGCCTGTGAATGTGTGTTGTTATAAGGCGAGGGGAAGGAAGACAGCCGGGGAAATGTGGGCTGCTCATCAGCTGACCTTAAAGGAGACTATCCTGCATTACCCAAGTGGGTCCCAGGTGGAATCACAGGGTCCTTAAACGTGGACAAGGAAAACACCGTCACGCGTGTGAGAAAGACTCGCCCAGCCACTACTGGCATTAAAAATGGAGGGCCATAAGCCAGGACTGCGGTGGCCTCTCGGAGCTATCGGGGGGCATAAGCTGTTTCCCTCCTATACCCCCCAGAAGAAACGCAGACCCGTGGGAACCTGGACTGTAGCTCCATGGGGCCCGTCTCGAAATTCTGACCTCTAGAACTGTGAGGTAATAAATTTGTAATGGTTAAAGCCTGAATTTATGATAATTTGTGAAAGCAGCAATAGGAAGCTAACATGCCTCCCCTCAGCGATGTGACTTTGCCACAGCTCCTGTACCTCAATTTCCTCCTCGATGAGGACAATGATAAGCTGTATTTTCCAGGGATGTGGTGAGGCATGAATGGAGTATCAGGTGTGGCAGCGCCCTGAATGCAGGTGCAGCAGAGCACGCCATGTCCTGCCATAAGCAGCTTCTCTGTCAGCCCTACCACACAAGCAGGGGACAGATGGGCCAGGCGGAGGAATGCCTCAGGGTCAGGGAACTCAGCCAGAGGAGGAGGAGGACAGCGTGGACGCGGCCACACCATTGAGAAGCAAAGCTGTCTCAAGAGCAGGAGCGCTGTCACTCCCAGCTCTCCCCTGGCAGGTCCCGGATCTCAGACCTGGGTCTTCTGCCACCGATTGACTTGTGTGACCAAACTAGTCTGGCCCTGGGTTTACCTGTCTGTAAAGCGACAAGGCTGGGCCCTGCCCTCCTCTGACAAGCTTCCTCACTTACTGAGCAGATGGCGATGGCTTCCCTTTGAGGGGCCATCCTGGAGACAGCCCAGTCAGTGACCCCAACTTTCACCAAGCTCTCATGCCAGCTCTACCCACACTATCGGCTTGACTGAAATTCCCAAGCTC
Source organism: Murina feae (assembly GCA_004026665.1). Classification (NCBI taxonomy): domain Eukaryota; kingdom Metazoa; phylum Chordata; class Mammalia; order Chiroptera; family Vespertilionidae; genus Murina; species Murina feae. The sequence continues at coordinate 34,952 of PVJC01005289.1, forward strand.
CAGAGCCACAGCTGAGAGCACAGGGAGGCAACGGAGCTGCCACATGCAAATGTGTGGGCCTCAGCTGTCCATCGGGACTCCAGGGAGATAGGCAGGTCCATTCCAAAAGTGCAACCCTGGGCTCCCCCGTGTGAGGGCTGGCATGCCGGTGCCAGCAACAGTCCGGGCACCTCCTTTCAATGAGCTAATCCCCGTGCTGAGCCTCAGGAACTCGGAATTGGGCCTGGTCCCCGACCTTGATGCAACAGGAAGTATTCCAGGACTCAGACAGTGCAAGAGTGATAGGGCTTGGGATTCACAAAGGACAGTCAAGTGTGCCGCTAACTCCAGGACATGGCGAGTGGTTAAATGAACAGAAACAGAGAATAAGTCCAAAGAAATCCTAGAGCAAATAACAAAAGAAGAACCAGTGCTGATCAAAGACCAAAGTGGGACTGACTGCAGGTCCCGGGTCCCAGCTGGAGTGCCCTGGTCCCACCCTCTGGGGTCCTTTTCTCTGAACAGATCTCCAAATGCACTCACCTCTCGACAGAGGAAGCAGCCAGGCCTCCGCACAGCCATGATCACAGCGCCCTTCTTCTCCCAGAGCTCCTTTGCTTTGAAAGTCCTTGGTTCTGAGGAAAGAAGAGTCCAGCATCCTCTCTGCCCAGCCTCACCCACCGCCCTACAGCTCAGCCGTTCATCAGCGGTACCAGGCCTACCAGAGGGCCTGGACCTGCATCTCACACGTGGGAAAGCAAACAGAAGCACAGATGGGGAACAGTCATCCTCAGAGGGAAATTCCTATGGTGTGAGGATCCTACTATATACTCCAAATGCCCCTCCTCCGTAAAAAAATTATTTGCGAACTTGAACATCCCAAAATGAAACATTTCTGAAAAAGTAGCAGCTAAGCAAATCCCAACTCTTAAAAAAGTATTTAAAGGGATTAAGTCAACAGAAATTTTAAATATCTTTACCCCACAGTATTATCCATCCATAGGGAGGGTAGAAGAAGCCTACCGAGGGGACCTCTTGGGGTAGTTGGGGTGTAGAGTAGTGTAGCTCAGCCGGGCTCCAGGGCCAGAGCGAGTCTGCATCTAGCCATGGGACTTTGACCAGCTGGGTCTCCCCATGAATCCCCGTTTCCTTGTCATAAAAACAGATGTCCAGCACGGGGCTGCAGGGAGTATAAACAGATGGCTATGTAAGTGCTCACCACAGTATCTAATAATAGTTACTGAGGGGTCAGTAAGTATGAACCCTTACTATTTTAACATTTCTGAGAGAAATCCATGTCCCTGTGGGATGCTGTATAAAGAGAGGAGGATGAGACTGGGAGTCCCTGGGATGAACAAAGCAGGACTCTCTGATCCCTTAGAAAGACCACCTACATCATAACTCACAGTCACAGTTCCTGCCCTCCTCTGACAAGCTTCCTCACTTACTGAGCAGATGATGATGGCTTCCCTTTGAGGCGCCACCCTGGAGACAGCCCAGTCAGTGACCCCAACTTTCACCAAGCTCTCATGCCAGCTCTACCCACACTATCGGCTTGACTGAGATCCCTGAGCTCCAGAGCCACAGCTGAGAGCACAGGGAGGCAACGGAGCTGCCACATGCAAATGTGTGGGCCTCAGCTGTCTACCGGGACTCCAGGGAGACAGGCAGGTCCGTTCCAAAAGTGTGACCCTGGGCTCCCCCGTGTGAGCAGCTGCACCACAGGGGAGGGCTGGCTTGCTGGTGCCAGCAACAGTCCGGCACCTCCTTTCAATGAGCAAATCCCTATGCTGAGCCTCAGGAACTTGGAACTGAATAAAGCGTTTCTCAAATGTATTTGGCTGGGGAGCTCCTATTTTGTGAAGATTCAGGAGCCAGAGTCCTCAGCACAGTCTGGAGCGGCTGGTGCAGTAACCGGTGCTGCAACATTACTAAATATTATGGAGCACTTATCATTATAGTTAGAGCGGCAGCAATAGAAAGTGAAGAGTTACGTTGGTAAGAAAACCCTAAACTGTAAAATGTCACGTACAAGTATATAGTAACTAGGGCCCGGTGCACAAAAATTTGTGCACTCGGGAGGTCCCTCAGCTCGACCTGTGCCCTCTCGCAGTCTGGGACCCCTCTGGGGATGTCCACCTGCTGGCGTGCCTGGTCAGCCTGGGTGAGGGGCTGATGGCTGTTTGTAGGCTGGCCAAGCCCCCCAGTGTGGACCCTCACCCCATTGGGGTGTTGTCAGCCTGGGTGACGGGCTGAGGGCCGTCTTCAGGCTGCCCACAGCCTCTTCAGGTTTTGGGTCCCTACTGGGGTACCTGGCCAGCCTGGGTGATGGACTGAGGGCTGTTTTCAGGCTGCCCACAGCTCCCATTGACCCAACGTCCCAGCAAGGCTGGCTGGAAGCAGATTTCTGGGGTTTATTTATCTTCTATAATTGATACACTGTTCCTTTAAGCCGAGGCCTAGGCAGGTAAAGAAGCCTCTGTTGGCTTCAGCTCTGTGGCTTCTATAATTGAGACAATGTTGCAAATATGTTGTTGCCTGGAGCCGAGAGAAGCCCAGGAGGCTGGCAAACAGCTTTACTCCTGCTGCAACCAAAGAGCTGCCTGTTTACTTGGCTCCGTGAGTGCCGGCCTCCATCTTGGCTGGGTTAATCTGCATACAGCCGCTCTCATTGGCTGGTGGGCGTGGCTTAGGCATCCCGAAGAAACGGTCAATTTCAACATTACACTTTTATTAGATTAGGTATGTAAGCAAACATGCAAGAAATGTGCATAAATAAAAATAAGTATCGTTAAAGTAATGGAATTATCAGCCATTTAAGAAGTTATTAAATGATCCCTAACGTTGTTATATTATCTTTTCAATTAAAAAAAAAAAGTTATTTGACAAAGAAAAAAATCAGCCTGCATGCCAGTGCCTTGGAAAAGTACTGAGAGCAGAGGGTCACTGCTTACCCTTTTCCAGTGTCTTCAGGTCTATTTCCTCCAGATACTCGAGGGTTGCTCGCTGGGGCTTGGACAGAAATAGGTCTGTGTTGGCCAGGAGCAGTGCCAGGGCAGCAGCCCCCAGGGCCCCCGCGCCGATCGACCACATCCCCACGCTGAAGAAGCTTGTATCCTGGAGGAAAGACATTTCTGGAGATTGAGAGGAAGGAAGATGACGTTACTGCTCTCACAAGACAGCAGGAATGTGAGCCGCCAAAGTGCAGGGCTCAGCTGGGCATCCACCAGGTGGCTACAGGCAAGGGGTAGGGGGAACTTCAGAAGCAGAGATGGGACTGGACCAGGCTGCTGAGCACCTGCCACCCCAAGAGCTGCATGCAACCGACACATGGAGGTTCCTGCCCAAGGAGCTCACCAGTGAGTCAGGAGCGATGGGAGAAATGGCAGCCCCCTCCGATGCTCCTCTTAAGTTCCCTCGCCCAGGCTCAGGGCTCCCAGCTAGCTCTGTGCTGCTCATCCGTGCTGCGCCCTCTCATTTCCCCGCTCCAACAATGCCTGCCTTTCCGTCACTGTCCGAGAGTCTGGGCTATCATCTCCCCCAGAGGGCAGCCTCCTCTTTAGTGATCAGCCGATACTAACCTTATCCCACCAATCACACTGTCCTGGTACCCTATCCTCCTTCCCCTTTGAGACTCCCTCAGAACTAGAGACTGTACCCTATTCATCCAGCCCCAGACAGTTCCCAGCAGGGCCTCCCTTATGGTAGGCAGCCAATCTCAGTACATTTCTCCCATCTGAGAATAGCTTTACTTTTTACTCATTAGACAAATATAACAGGCTCATGATGAAGACAAAACAAAAACAAAAAAAGAAGCAATGCACAAAACTGTAGTCGACCAGAACGCAGAGATCTTCAGGGCACCCACACCTTCTCCCTGACAGTTTAAGAGAGATGACACTATCAGACACAGTATCTAATCTGACAGTTTTTCCCTAGAAGGGAACTGCACAGAGGCCTGTCGAATGAATGGGAGCAGAGCCTGAGAGAGTGGGCATGTGTGAGAAGAGCACAGTGCTGGTGTCTACTGCAGAGGACTTAGGCAAAAGCTGTCTACTGGGCAGGGGTTTGCCACTGAGCGGGAGCTCCAGCGGGTCCTGCAGAACCGTGCAGCCTGGTTCTGAGCTGGTGCACCAGCGCCTCCCTTAGGCTCCTCCAGGCGGGAAGCCTTGCGCTTAGCGGTGTGAGCTCCTGGAAGCAGCTGCAGGTGTCCATCCAGCCTGCCTTCAAATGACAGCCACTTACAGAACCTATCTGTCCGTTTGGCCCTCTCGCCATCCTAAGGATCAGACTTGCACTGGAGCCTTCCTCCCTGAGTATCAGCATAACTCACTGTGCTGAGATCAGCAGGTATAGACCTGGTGTGTGTGTATGGCCCTCAGAACCGAAGGCTTAGCTCTCCCTGCTGGATTTGACTGGGGGGAGGATTTCTCCAAAGGATTAAGCAAAGGCCCAGAACTCTGCATGCCACTGCCAAGGGAGGGGGCTGCGAGGGACCCACCAGGGCCAGGAGGTGGGGCTGGGAGTAACTTGGTAGTGCTGACTTGGGGAAAAGAAAGGTAGGTCAGACTAGAGTTTAGGCAGCCTGGGAAGCTCAGATTTGAGTTAAGAAATGAAAAGGAACTTCTAGGTGGGAGTGGGAATGACCAGGTGAAAGCAACATTTAAGAAAGGAGAATTTGGCAGCCAGTCTATTAGGGGAGAAGGGAAGGGGGGAGGCCAGGGTGTGTGTGTTGGGGAAAGGGACTCCGCTATGGTATCTCCGATGCAGGGGATGCACCTGGGAGAGAAGATTCTTACAATCTCAGAACTCAACATGTGGTCTCCTGGGTCAGCACTAGCATCGTGGGGAACGCAGAAATCTGCAGCCGACCTCAGAACGAAGGAATCACACACTGTATTGTAATCAGATCGGGCAATTCACAGGCACAGAGGCTCGGAAGCATTGTCTTGGAGCAAAGCAGCCAGGATCTTGTGCTTGGCTGGCCACGAGGGCAGGCTGTTCCCTCAGCTCACTGTGGGAGGGCAGCCATGGTGACAGTGAGCGTCAACGGGAAACACATCACACCTCTGCCTGGAATGTCCTAACCTGTCCCTTCTATTCTTCAAGACTCAAACACCTCTCCAAGTCTTCCTGGATGCTCTGCCTACCCCCACTCCTAGCCCGAGAGGTGCTTCTCCACCCCCACCTTGGTACTGTGCCCATACTGCACCATGATCTGTCTCATGTGCTCGACACAAGACTGAGACCTGTCTGTTCCTCCGTTTATCTCTGAACCTCCTGTGCCAGCACATGCCTGTGTGGCATACAGTGGGCTTTCCATTAATGTGTGCTGAAATGAGTCCAATAGAATTGAATGATGAAGATGATGACTATGGAAGACCAAAGTTCTTGGGCCAAGCAGGAAGCCGGCCCAAAGTTCTTAGGCTGGTTTCCAATTCTCCTACGTAGCAAAGTTACACATTACTGCATTACAGTTCAGACAACAATTAGGAGGAAAACCATAGCTCTCACCTGCCTGCTGTAAATAAGAGGTGCCCAGCGTCTGGAACAATGGCTGTATGTTTACATACTTGGAAATGTCCCTGGATCTCTGACATGTATGACTCAGAAGCACACAGCGTGGCCTCTGATCACAGATCTGATAACATTTCTGCACCACGACTCAAAGGCCAGCTTCCATCTGCCCTACAAAAGGACTTGCTTCCATTCCTGGAACACATCAGTGCCTTCAGGAAGCCCAGTGACCCTCACGGTCAGCTCCACACCCTCGCTGCACACCACAGCTACTCTCAGAGGCACAGGCTCCGTCAACAGTCATGTAGCCGATTTGCACAAGAGCACAAGGGATCAGCCTCAACCAGACTCACAATTTCTTTCCACATATTTATTTATTCCAAATAAAACTAAAAGATACACAGCCCTCAAAGAAACACAGGCCTAGGACACAGGTAACAGAAATTCTGGAGGAAAGGTAAGGCAGCTGGGGAAAGGGATGAGCATGGGCTATGTCAGCGCAGGGCTGAGAGCTGGTTACAGCCGCTCTAGGCAGCCACAGAAGCACCCAGAGCAGCTGTCTCTGGAGCAGATGTAGGACCCCGGGGGCAGGATGGAAGAGCCAGGTCGGGCCTGGGCTGAATAAAGCTGGGAAGCAGGCCAGCTGGGGGTGAATGTCAGCACTGAAGGCATTCTGAGAATGACCCAAAGGCACCAACTCTCTACCTCAAGTTCAAGAGGTGCAGTACAGGGTGTGGGCTCCAGCACCACCAGGAGCAAAGTGCACCGCCCCACTACCTCCTCTGGCTGGGCTCCGGAAAGCAGGAGCAGGGGGTGAGCCCTCCGCCGCAGGCCTGGTGGCACTCGTGAGTGAGAGCCTCGTTGGCACCAGAGGTGAGAGTCAGCCTCATAGGCTCCCTGGGGCCTCTGCCGCTGGCTCTTCTGCCAGTGGAAAGCAGTGAAAACGGACTTCAGAAACACCTAGAAAGTATATAGGTCCAGCCCCTCTGCCAAGGCCCCATGAACTACAAAGCAATTTCCAACTTGCTGCACAGTGAGAGCTGCCTCTGAACCCCAATCACTGACAAAAAAGGGGGGGAGGCAGAGGGAGCCTTCATAGCTAAATGGAACGATGCATTTTCACATGGGTCTCCAAGGCTACTCACTAGAAAGACAGGGTAGGGTGGCCAGTGAAGCAGCGTTTACTTGGTGTCACCCAACAAGCACGGCCTGGTTTCATTCCCTCAACGGCCTCGTGAGGCAGACACGGTTCTGTTTCGCAGCTGACAGCACTGAGCTTCGGAGACACTCAGTGCCTTCTCGGGTGCCACACCGCCAGCAGACCTCTGGGACCCCAGAGCTGGAAGTCTTTCTACTGTCACACTTTGCCTCCCCACACCTTCCCTTGTGGGTTCCTGGAGGTCAAGGGGTACCTTTCCCTTTGTCTTAAAGAGAATTTAAAAAGATCAACTTGCTTTTCAGTCATCAAATACCTTCCAACCATGTTTACGCTAAAGGAAATTTACCATGTGACAGATGTCCCTTCTCTTTCCTCCCTTCCCAGCCCCTTCCCTTAAGGAAAGGGTCAGTTTCACTGAAATAGCAAGGTTGTTTACAGAAGAGCCAGCCCCCACCTGACACTGCTACAGTATCCAGTGCTCCACTGCCGGCTTATCTGATCTGTCCTCTCCCACACAAGAAGGTGACGCATGATAAGACCACAAACCAACACCAGCTGTGGCAGCTCAGAGTGGCAGGTCTGGTCTGGAAGAGCATGGTACTGGGGGACCCAGCCAGGCTCCCTAGGCCAGGCTGGGTTGATTCTACCACCACAGCCCTCTCACCCTCCACCCCAGCCTCATTTTCCCCAACTCCAAAATGAGGGGCTGGCAGGTGAATGCTAAGGCTCTTGAAGCAGCCCAGTGACATCCTGTGACTACCCAAAACAGCTCACTTGGGAGTCTGCACATTCTTGGTTCCTCATAACTCTACCCCAGCGGTTCTCAACCTGTGGGTCTCAACCCCTTTGGCCTAAGACCATTGGCAAACACATACTTGTAATTAGAAATAAATATTTCACAATATATAATTACATATTGTTTTGTGATTAATCACTATGCTTTAATTATATTCAATTTGCAACAATGGAAATACATCCTGCATATCAGATATTTACATGACGATTCATAACAGTAGCAAAATTACAGTTATGAAGTAGCAACGAAAATAATTTTATCGTTGGGGGTCACCACAACATGAACTGTATTAAAGGGTCGCAGCATTAGGAAGGCTGAGAACCACTGCTCTACCCTCTCCTGCCCATTTCAATTTGCAGAGTGTTCCTTCATTACAGCCCAGAGCATCACAAGGTATCTTTCCTCCCCCACACGTGGTCCTTGATGCCCAACCCTGGACAGTTCAAACCTGGGAACAAGGCACTCACCATTCACAGCGTCCACCCTCCTGCTGCTGCGAGGCTGACCCAGTGAGCAGGCACCGCCAGCAGGGCAGCAGGGGAGGGTTGGGGGCGGAGCTCCTGAGTCCTGCCTATGGCTCCAAGCTCCCTCATTCCATGGGCAGGACCAGGCCACCCCGAAACCCTGGAGCTCCTGCAGCTGCCAATAGTCAATTTCCAGAAAGCTGGCAAGGCCCCCTAGCCCTTCAGAAAAAGCTGAGCAAAGTTTGAGTCATTTGCAGTCATGCAGATAATAACATTTACCAAGTGCCAACAGCTCTCTCTGCTATCCGGCGCCATGCAATGAAGCGAAGCCCTTAATACAGCCCATGTGTCCCACTCACTGAACTCACAGGAAGGCCTCCCTTTCTCCCGGCTGTCTGTGCGGTCTGCACCCTCACCCCACTCTTCCCCACACCCAGGAAGTCGGCTGGCACCACGGAGGCCCCTCACCTGCTGTCTGTGCTTTAAATCCTTTGCCTTCCCTTCTTTTTCTGCCACTTAAGTGACTCCTCTCCACTCACCCTCCCTTCCTGAGCAACCTCACCAACTTCCAGCACTTCACCCACCCCCTTGGTCCTGACTCCAGGTTCCTGACTCAGTTCCACTCGGGTGTTCTGCAGGTTATCCCTGCTGCATTATGTCCGTGGGGACCCCACTAGAGTCAGCTTCTCTTCCGGAGCTCCTCAGCTCACTGAATGGTACAGCATCCAGCCAACTGCTGAAGCCAGAAACGGCCTCACACTGGACTCTTCTTTCTCCCTCGCTGCCCACGCCCACTCAGTCAGGAGAAAGTGTTTGCTACGCATGGAATTCTTAACCTGGAGGCTTCTGCCCAGCCCCCGGCCGCTACCACTTTGTGCCTGGCCCATTTCACTGACCACACTACTGAGCTTGGCCGGGCTCCAGCCGGGTCCTCCGCAGCTTGCTCTCCACGCTGGAGCCAGAGGGCTGGAACAGCCACCTGAGCACCTTTCCCTGGCGCTGGACTCTCACAATGACCTCCTCGGCATGTGGACAGAGCCCTCCCAGCTTAGCTGCAGCCCACCACTCTGCCTCGGCCCTGCCACTTCCGCACCCGCACCAGACCTCTCACAGCGCAAGACCGAGAGCACGTTGTCAGGTTCCACTGTTGCTCCTGTCGCTTCCTTTACCCAGAACACCCGCGCCATCCATGCCAACCAGGCAGAGGCCCAGAACAAATTCCACTTTCTCTCCAAAGCCGCTCCGGAAAGCCCTGGCAACTGACTGCTCCCCTGCCTCTGATTATATAGCGTGCGTGCATATGCAAACACACACATATCTTTGCACATTGCAAAAGCAAATGGACTTTGTGTGTTCGAGTTCTTTACATGTCTGTCTACAGAGTATGGTATGAGGGCAGGGGTCACTTCTTCATTCCTGCATCTCCAGCACTTAACCCAAATCCTGGTAACTGGCAGGCATTAAATGTCTAACAAAATGATCTGAATTTTACCCCTTAAACGCCACAGTGAGGCAGAGTTGGAGCCACCCAATTTCATCTCAGTACAGAAGGTAACTGGACAGCGCCGGCATGAGCTTAGAGAAAACACTCGCCCGGTTTCGGTAGCCTTAGGTTGGGGTCCTAACTCTACTGCTCACTGGCAGGGCAATCGACATAAGCTCTGAAGGCACTCTGGGCCTGGGTCTCATCCATACACAGAGGAAGACACTAGAAAATCTATGAGGCTATCTCAATTCCAACATCCAAAGACACTAAAAGTACCGCATGCTTGCAACTCCTGGGTGCTGACGTCCAGAAAGCTATGCTACTGTTCTGCTGCTGGGCATGCATTCCCAATCCCTGCCCGCACCTGCCCCCTCCTCCTCCGCCACACCCCGACTGCTGCCTGTTCAAGGACCCATCTCCGGGCAGGAACTGATCAAGTCTTAATAAAACAAAGTACCATCACTGGGTGGGTTAATTCCTGCCTGCAACAAGTAGAGACAGCATCATATTCTCAATATGGAGGGGACACCTGCCCAGTGCAACCCCACCCAGGGAATCCTCCCTCCTCAGAATGAGCTGGCTTGAGGCAGAGCCAGGGCAGGAGGAAGAAGGGGTGCTGAGGAACAAAGGCGCTAAGGGTGCACGTGGGTGCCTCGCCTCAGGCCCTCAGGGAACAAGTCAGCTCTCCTGGGCTCCCCTCTCCTCCCCTCAGAGCTCTGGTTCAGCCCTTCCCCAACTGGGTAAATAAGGAGACTAAGGCACAGAGAAGGGTAGCTAGTCCAAGGTCACATGGGGGAGGCTAGTCAGTGACTGAGCCGGGACTCCCAACTCCCAGTCCATGACTATTTATCATGCATTGGACACTCCTGCAGAGGCTAAAGCAGAGTGTGTGTGGGGGGGGAGGGGGGGTGGGGGGGGACAGGCCGTCAGGACTCAGGAAGGGGGCCTGCGGCATCTGAAGTCTTCTCATTGGCCTGAAGGCTGAAAGCAAAACTGCTCTGAACAGGGCCTGGGAATCTGGTGGCCAGAGACAGCACCAGCCCTTCCCAAGCCCAGTGCTTTGCAAGCAGCTTATACTCCAAAGCCAAATGTTCTCATAAGGGTTACAGCTGAGAAGCCATTATGCTCCTCTCTGACCCACAGTAGCAAGGTCCAGCCGATTCTGAGTAATGACACAGGCTTGAAAATGCCAGTTAAGCAGCCTGATGACACAGGACCCCAGGACCCCAGGGACCCCAGGGAATTCGTTCCCACCCACCCTGGTCATCAAGTGCCACAGAACTATCTACTTGCAATGAGCTGCCCAGCTCTGGCCCAGCCTGCCTTTTAGATGCCAGATTCAGAAATTTCTGAACAGATGCTAAAAGCAGAGCAAAGGGCAATCAGCTACTGGGAAACTCTGAGACACTGCCCTGGGTGAGGGAGGAATGTGGGGCTAGGAGAGGGCCTTTCCTCTGATCAGTGATCCTGAAGCTGGGGGCCCCCTGCCCCCGAAATATCTGGCCATTCTGCCCCTCGCTTGCACAGTCTCCTGAGTCGGCTCGGAGCAACTCATCTACCAAGTTGAATGGGCGTAGATGGGAAGGCAAGGGCGATACCGTAGACACTGCGCTTCAGGACAGAAAACCTGGGTTCTCATTCTGACTCTGCGAGGTCACCTTGTCCCTCTGAACCTCAGGGTCTCCTTAAAAACAAGGGTCAGGAAGAACAACGTGAAATGTAGGAAAGCGCTTCTGAATGGCGAAGGCCGCGCTATCTTTCTCTCTGTAGGGCTCGGATTCACTCATTCTCCTATGAGGGTCTCACCCCAGCTGTGTCACTGCAGACCCGCCTCCTGTGTGGGAGGTCTAGGTCTGGAGGGCCCTCTGACCTAACTGCCTGCACCACAGTGCTCACTCCTGCCGCTCCCTCTGCAGCCTGCCAATGCTGCCTCTGCACCAGCAGCACCAGAGAGGGCAAAGGGCACCACTCACTGTAATCTCCCTGTGCCAGAGGCCAACTGAGCTCGAGGTGAGGCTGGTTCCATCAGTGCCAACAGGCAGTTCTTGCCACACCAGCTCAGCAGAGGGAGGCTTCAGGGCTCAGTGCTCCCCATGTCACAGAGGGAGGTACCTTGGCAGAGACACTGACAGAGCATGAGTGGCAGACCCCAGCACTGTCCTCACCAAGCTTCCCAAGCACCGTTTCAGTGATACAAGCTGATAACAGAATCCTCCGAAACATCTTCTGTACCCAGAGACAACGCAGAGACCTCCACTAAGAGGCGTGCCTTACAAAGAAGGGCAATCTGGTGAGGGTGGGACCAGTAATAAAAGCAATTCAAATTCCTACAAGCCCTAAGAATGTGGACAAGGCACTGTTTTTTGCATCAATAAAACTGGAAGAATTCCCGAATTACCGCTTACAGAGTTGTGAGAATCAAAGGATTAAATGCATAGGCGGTGCTTTGTAAGCCACCTTACAAGGAGTGACAACAATGCGAGGCACAATTGTTTCTGGATCGGTCAGTAATTGGTCCTAATATGCTGCTTGTGCACGAAATGAAGGTTTCTGATGACCAGGTAAGTTCCAAGTGGTCGGGGTTCACATTTTGAATCCCAATTCTCAGTCTCCAAGGCTGGGTCAGAGCAGGACAACGCTTTCCAAAATAAATCCTAAGTAATTATTCTCTCTCTCTTTTTTTCATCTGCCAAGTTCAAAGGAAAATACGTTGAAATAAATTAAAAAAAAAAACCCAAACCAAAACTTAAACTGAGGTCTCGGGAACTGGGCTGCGGAAGGGGTAAGGTGTGGGAAGGAAGAGGCTCAGAGTCAGCTGGCCGCCCGCCTGGCCTCGCACTGGGCTGTGCTGCCTGGGCACAGCCCCGGTCCGGCTGGGCCTCACCCATCCTTTCCATCTCCTTCGCTCCCGGTCGCTGCGACGACCCCGAGAGCTGGTGCTCTGTTCGTCTTTCCATTCCTAGATTTCGGCTCAGTGTTGTAAACGTGTACACGGGCTCTTTCCAGTTAAGTCTGGAGTTTGCAGCCTTTGGGGAAGGGAGGCAATCAGGTGCCTACGAGATTCGGAAGAAGCTGGAAATCCTGGTCCCATAAAACACAAGACCCTTTGCAGGTACAGAGCCGCCGCGCCAGGTCCCCGGCCCCACACCCGCTCGCCTCCAGGCTGTCCCGCCCGCCAACGACCGGAGCCCCCAGGCCCAGCCCGGGCTCGGCGTGCGGCGCGTGGGGCGGAGTCCACCGGCGCCCCCAAAGCCTGGGTGGCAACGAGGGCGCTCTGTGCGGCAGAGGTGCCGGGTGCCGGCCCCAAACGCGGGGTTTTTCCACTGAGCGCGCGCGCCTAGGCGGGTGGGCCGGCGCCGCGGGGCCCGAGGGGGCGTTGCCGCCGAGCGCGGCGGAGCCAGCCTCCGGCCCCGCAGGTGCGGCCGAGCCCGGCGGGCTGGGAAGGTCGGGACCCGCCCCCCGGAGCACGAAGTAAACAGCTAATCCGTCCGCGCGCCGCCCGCCCGGCGCTGCCTCAGTCTCCTCACCTGCGCGGAGGCGGAGCACAGTCGCGGAGGTCACATGCCTTGCAGAGCCCTGCGGGGAACACGTCCTGCTCCCGCTCCCTCCCGCCCGCTTCCTCCGGTGACCGACGCGGGGGGCGGGAGGACCACACTCTCCCCAGCCCCCGGGGCTCCGGTGTGGGCTCGGCGCCTGCGCAGACTCGCGCCCGCGCCGCCGCGCCGCTCCAGCGTGACTTGACCCCCGCCCCGTGGGCGTGGCCGGCGCCGTGGGCGGGGCCGGGGGCCGTGGGCGGGGCCGGGGGCCGTGGGCGGGGCCGGGCGCCCCCGCACCTCAGCTCTCCCCCCCGCCGCCCCAAGGGCTGTTTGCATGTGTCCCTCATTCTGGAAGCTAATAGCTTCGTTCAGTCCTTCGTGCGTGGTGCTCTGGTTCTGTCGTTAGAGGCCCTTTCTGGAGCAAAAGCACTGTCCTAACTGAATCTGGGCACACCTGTCCTGTAGCTGAGGACCGTCACCTTTCAGTCTTCAGAGCAGTTGTTTTTTTAATGTTTTTTTTTTTTTCCTGCATCGGTAGGGGGAATCTTTAGGACCAAAACCTTCCTGTGAGTGTCTGTTCAACCTGTAGGAACAGCTTCAGAATTGCCAGTCTCTCACCCCATCCCACATTCTTTTTCATCTCAAAATGATGGCCCTGGGGCAGGGGGTGGGCAGAGGGTGAAGAGGAGCCGCCTGGAGCACTGGCTCCTGGGATGTTGCCCGACTCCTTTCAGATTTTGACTAACAAGGTCTAGTTTGGCCCCCACTCATTCATCCATTCATTCGATCATTCTTTTACTCCTCATACATTCAGTGTCCACACTGTTTTATAAAAATAGGTGATTGGGAGAACACCTTTTCAGAAATAGGAAGACCTGATTCACAATACAACACTGGAAACATCACTGGGACAAGTTGATCAGACACAGGGCAGTGTGCAATGATGCAGCAGAGCAGGGCTGACACCTGCACTGGTCAGAGCTGGCCTACAATGCTCTCCCCACACTTCACCTGGGAAGCCTAGTGGTGGTCCAAAGGCGCTCTGACTTGCCTCCCTGACCTCCCACGCAGACTCCAGGTTCCTTGCAAACATGTGGATCTATGGAGTCTATTCAAGAGGTCTCTCCTTAACCAGATGGTGAGATCCTTTGTCTCACCTTTGGGAACCCAGAGCCTGGCCCGGCACCAGTGCCGAGATGTACTTGGGAATTATGGTGAAAGAGACGGTGTTTCTAGTTTGGGCGTGAGAGGGTTAAGCTTAAAGGATCATGTAGACTTCTTACAGGACCAGGTACATGATTTGAAGGCCCCAAAGCGTTTGATATAATTCCAAACAATTTGTTGTAGTTATAAGAAGGCTATTACCCTCAGAGGACCTTTCTCTCTCCTGCCTCAGTCCTCCTTATCCTGTGAAAGGGAAAGGGAGAGGCTCATTCTCTTTATCCTGAAATAGGATGTTTGGGAAACAGTGAGGAAGGGAACAATGCCACTTAGAACAAAACAGGAAGTCATTTCCTTTGGGTATGGGTCCCCAGAGACTGACACTAATGACAGAACCATTCAGGGGTCAGGGGGAGCAGAATCCTGGAATAGAGGGAATCCTGAGATTTCAGCTGTGATATAATTACAAAATGCAAAAAGCCATATATTTACACTTCTGCAACATTCCAGAGCTCTGGACTTCAAAAGCTAGGCTAGATCTGACAGCTAATTATCACACTTCTCGCTAACACACTCCCCATGTGTCCCAGAAGGCACCGGCTGAATTCATTAAAAAGGCAGTCATCAGACCAGAAGATTAAGTTATGGGCAAGTAGGCACAGAAAAACTTACAAAGCTCAAGAGTTAATAACAAAAACAGAAAACAATTTGCCAAGTTTTTTTTAATTATTGATTTTTTACAGAGAGGAAGGGAGAGGGATAGAGAGGTAGAAACATCAATGAGAGAGAAACATTGATCAGCTGCCTCCTGCACACCTCCTACTGGGGCTGTGCCTACAACCAAGGTACATGCCCTTGACCAGAATCGAACCTGGGATCCTTCAGTCCTCAGGCTGACATTCCATCCACTGAGCCAAACCAGTTAGGGCAATTTGCCAAGTTTTAAAGATAAAAGTAATTCTGGTGTTGTAAAGACCACACGAATTTAAGGGGCTAGGGATTAAGGTTGAATGGGAGCTGTGTGGCAATGTAGGTAACTTAGATTTGTTACCCTCTTAACAGGGGCTGGAAAACTTTTCTGTCCTTCACAAACCTAGTAGGGCAGGTAGAAAACATTGCTGTCAGGAGGCAGAGGTGGATAAAGACTTCGGATTCTTTCAGCATCACAGCTACCTCTAGATTCAGCTAGCTTCATCTACTCGTTCAGCAGCGATCCATGCCATGATATTTTTATTGATTTCAGAGAGAGGAAGGGTGAGGGAAAGAGAAACATCAATGATGAGAATCATTGATTGGTTGCCTCCTACACTGGGGATTGATCTCTGACCTCCTGGTTCATGGGTCAGCGCTCAACCACTGAGCCACACCAGTCGGGTGTAACATGATTTTTTAAGCTGTTGTCCTGAAGTGTGTCTGAGCTCAGTGGGAACAGTAAGGGAAGCCGTTAGCATAAAAGTGAAAATAAAATAAATATAGGGCTTGACTTCATTGTCTCAGGCCTAGATTTCCATTCTGTAGGTGAGTGAAAGTCAAACCAAGTCCTAAAAATAGGAACCACAGGTCAGCTCCAAATATCCTCCGACTTGCCAATGTTCCTGAACTCCACTCTTTCTAATTTTGAAAAGTATGTAAAGGTGCTCTGCTTCCACAGTGTGCCTCACAGCAAATCCTTTAGGCCAGCGGTTCTCAACCTGTGGGTTGTGACCCCTTTGGTGGTCGAACGACCCTTTCACGGGGGTCACCTAAAAGCATCCTGCATATCAGATATTACTTACATTACGATTCATCACAGTAGCAACATTACAGTTATGAAGTAGCAACGAAAATAATTTTATGGTTGGGTCACAACGTGAGGAACTGTATTTAAAGGGCCAGAAGGTTGAGAACCACCGCTTTAGGCCCTTCCGGAGCCCTCAAAAAGCAACCACCAGGCGAATCAATGACTGACTGGGGCTGGATGGTGGGATCACTCTGGCCCCAGATCGAGGAAGTGGGGCTTCCGCAGGTGTCCTCACTGGTTAGCATTTGCTCTGTGCATTAACATTTATGGAGCCTGCACTCCGTGAGGAAGCTTTGGTTTGCAAGTAACAGAAATTCCAACTCAAACGGCCTTGAGGTGCTCCTGCAGTTCAGAAATGTCATCAACGCAGAGAGCTACTCTGACCTGCAGTCTGTGTTGGCTTCATGTTCAGGCTGGTTCCTCTTGGTCATAGTATGGCTTTCAGCATCCAGCCTGGGGATGAAGGCAGTTAAACCAATGAGTGAACAAAGCCCAGAGCCTCACGGTGATTGGCCAATCACTGTGGCCAACGTACTACTGCATTCTAATTGGTTTAAATGTGGGTTAGTTCGCATCTAATGCACGATTGAGTACACTCTTAAAAGAAAAAATAAGAGTGAAATAAATATGTGAAAGTGTTCCTAAGACATCGTCACATCCAAAGTCCAGCTGTTCTCTATTTCTTGGACTCGGTCACTGAAGTCTGGGCTTGTCACACATAATATTATTTGACTATTAGCAACACGGGTAGTGAGTGCAGCATTTCTTAAAGAGTGCGCCACTATTGTCTGCTGCTCAGAGTCAGCAGGACGTTTTGATAAATAGATGGTTGACATCTTAATGATAGTCCTTCAAAACACATGAATTGGTAATACCAACCTCTCATTGCTTTGGAATTTCTTTTATCTATTTCAAGAGATTTGACAAATTTTCCACTGCATTACAATACTTTTGCATGCATCTAGTAGCAAAACATAATAGACTTCATTTGTGTGTGTGCGGTGGGGGTGTGGAAGGCTGGGGATAACTTTCTCTCTTGAATCTAAAAGGCTCAATTGTTGATTTGCTAGAAAATAGGAAAATGAAATCATCCTTCTAATGACAAAATTTCCTTTACTAGTATCAAATGTATGTTCCACTGCTGTTTCCGTGAATTTATACATTCACAATAACTTTTTCATTTCAGTGTCCAAACAGAATGTAACCTTTGAGATTTCTATACAGCAATTAAACTCAACTCAAGGAATATCAACAATGTGTACTTGTAACTGAATGCAACTGAACTAATGCAAGAATTCTAATCGTATAAGTAGACTTGAATTACTATAAAGTCATTGTAACTCAAATTAATAAGCTATTGGTTTAGCCAGATAGTAACAATGTGATGTAGGGTGGGGACGCTGAGTCACACCAGCCACGTGATGATTTAGGGTGGGGAGACTGAGATCAGCCAAATGAACAGTCCATGAGGTTTGCCTGACTAATTCCCAACAAAGACTGTGGAGACCAAGAGCCACTGAGCGTCTCTGGTTGCCAGTACTCTGCGCACTGTCACGCTGTGGACCGGTCCCTGTGTTCCATGATGCCGCAATTAGAGAACGACCGGAAGCTCTGAGCTTGATACTTTTGAGGCACGTTAGTAAGAAGCTAGGAAATTCCTTGGCAAGTGGAATGGGGGAAACTGAGGCAGACAGCTAAACAAACCACCTAGAAATTAACAGCCAGCTGTTAATAAATCACAAGATTGTTTTCTTCCCTAACCAGGGACACTAACGAGCAAATGGTTCCCACCTCTCCTCCCCAATCAGAGAGTGAGTAGCTTCAATCACCCTAAGGGAGATAGATAACACACACCCAGTTGGTGCCATTAGCACCAGCCAAACCCCAGAAGAGATAAGTCAGGGGAATAAATGACAAAACATCCAGTTAGAGCCAGACAAATCCAAGATAAAAGTGAAGCTGACCAGAGAATGAGCCCAAACCCCCACTGTACTCTCTTTCTGATGCATCAGCGTATTAAAGGACACACTGGAAAGCTGATGAATATTCTGTTGAGATCTTTCCCTGAGACCTCCCCTAAAACTCCCACCTTGTAAAACAGATAAAAACCCTTAAGACAAAAGATGGGAGTGTGCACTTCCCCTGAGCACACCCAAACCCGTGTCTTTCCTCAGGCCTGCACATATGCTTGCTTTCTTCTAAGCTCTAAAGCAGGAGTGGGGAACCTTTTTTCTGCCAAGGGCCATTTGGATATTTATAACATCATTCTCGGGCCATACAAAATCATCAACTTAAAAATTACCCTGCTATATTTGGTCAAACATTTAATGAACTCTCCACTGATGCCTTGGCAGGGCCAGACCAAGCGATTTCTCAGGCCTCATTGGGCCAGGCGTTCCCCATGCCTGCTCTAAAGGTTCCCACGAGACTTGCAACCAGGGAAGTAGTGGGCCTCGGCAGCTCATCCTGGGCTAACCCCTGAACCTGTCTCCAAGGGTCTTCATTTTGCCTCTGTAACTTGTTTCCCGAGTCCACGCAGCTCAGCTGGCTCACTTCTTTCCTAAAGGGTCAAGGCAGCCTGGTCTAGGCTCATTCCTATTGTTATGACCTTGCCTTTTCTGTTTTTTATTTTTTTTAACTTAAATTCTTTATTGTTTAAAGTATGACATATGTCTCCTCCCCCCCCCCCCACTGACCTTTCCCCAGCCGCTCCCACCCCCCAGCACATGCCCTCACCCGCTACTGTCTGTGCCCATTGGTTATGATCTCTTACCTTGCCCCCCCCACCCCAATTCCCTGCCTTCCATTGAGGTTGGATGGTCTGTTCGATGCTTCTATGTCTCTGGATATCTATCTATATTAATTTTTATTAATTTTTTATAAAGAGGAAGGGAGAGGGATACAGTTAGAAACATCGATGAGAGAGGAACATCCATCAGCTGCCTCCTGCACGCCTCCTACTGGGGATGTGCCAGCAACCAAGGTACATGGTCTTTGGTAGGTTTGGAGGCATATGGATTATGCTAGCATAGTAAAAACCAAAAACTTCCTATTGATTCACTTTATTAAATTATATTTTTATAAAATACTATCCATTTTAACTAAGTTTAAAGGTATTTAAAATGGTTGTCTAATGATTTTCTAAAAACTCTTTTATTTCCAGTTAATATCCACTTCTCAATCCTGATATCAATTTCCTTCCCCCCCTTTTTTTTTTTGCTTGAATAAAAATAATTGTTGGCTTCAGTAAAGTATGCTTTTTAATTAAGTTACAGTTAAGGTAACGTTCACCAATTAAGTGTGCACTTTGCAGTGTTGTAGCAAAAGTATACAGCCATGCGCCATCACCGCAATGATCTCACAGCGCGCCTCGATTGCCCTGCCTCTTGTCATTTCACTGCCCCCGGCCCGGGAAACCACCAGCCTGCTTTCCATCACTGTAGTTTTGCTTTTTGTAATGTACCTCATGTAAATGGAATCATGCCGTATATTGTATTTTGTGTCTGGCTTCTTTTACTTACAACAGCGATTTTCAACAGGTGTGTGGTGGCAGGGACACTGGTGTGCCACAAGAATTTTTAAAACATGCAATGCCTGACTACTTAGTCAAGGACACTGATCTTTTTTCTCTTAGGTTGTCAAATAACATAAAAGAACAACAGCAGCCAACACAATAGCCACTTGGTGTGAATGAATCAAAATCATTCCTTTTTTTCTTTCTTTCTTTCTTTCTTTCTTTCTTTCTTTCTTTCTTTCTTTCTCTCTCTCTCTCTCTCTCTCTCTCTCTCTCTCTCTCTCTCTTTCTTTCTTTCTTTTTGTGTCAGATCGGCAAAAAATGTATTTTTTTTGGTATGCCTCAAGATGTTAGTAATTAGTTTATATTGCCATGAGATGAAACAGGTTGAAAATCACTGACTTGGAATAATGCCTTTGAGGTCCATTCATGTTGCTGCGTACATCTGTACATTATTCCTTTTTATTGCTTAAACATATTCCATTGTATACTAAAAAACATGCCAAAATTTGTTTATCCGTCACCTGATGATGGATATATTTGTGTTGTTTCTAGGTTGTTGTTGTGTTTTTTTTGGCATTTATGAATAAAGCTGTTAGGAACATTTCTATACAACTTTTGTTTGGACATAGACAGTATTGCCATTTCTCTCGGATCAACATCTAGGAATGGTCATGTAGTAAGTGTATGTTTAACTGTATAAGACACTTGCAGACTGTTTCCCGGGGTTATGATGATTTCATTCCTAGGAGCAAGGAATGTGTTCCAGTTGCTCCACATCCTCTCAATATTCAGAGTTGTCAAGCTCACCTTGCAGTTTGCACTACTGACATACACTTGCCATTAGACCCTGAAGCCACTGTCAATGCTTTAGTGCATATGGTCCAGTCTCTGCAAAGATCCTGCAGCTTCAGGGACAGAGAGAGCTCAGCCCCCCATCACGTTGGGTACCCCTAATCTCATCTCTTCTGTTACCTCAGAAATCTCAGCCTCCCCATGGGCCTGGCTTTCCAGCCTCTCCCCTGCTGCACTGGCTCCAGTGTGATTCTGCTTTGCCAGCTGGAAATAGAAAACATTTATTCCTCACTCTCTATTCCCAAGAGCTAAACTCATCAGATTCCGTTTCTGGTGAACAGAAGAATAACTGACAGCAGATGTCTCTATCCCCGTCTCTAACCCAGCACTGGTCCTGCCTCTCTCTGTCTACGCCCAGCTACGTATAGGTCCACAGGGACACACTGACATGGTATGTGCATAGAACGAGGTCCAAAAGATAGCCCTGCAAATCGATAACAACGGTTACCTTTTTGTGGGGAGGAAGTGCAGGGGTGAAAGACGAGGAGGAATTTTATTTTTCAATGTGCAGAGTCCTGTTGGCATTTTTAAAGCAATGTAGTTTAAAAAAAAACCAACATCATATTAAAAAATAAAAGTGTACGTGTCTTGGGCACCCTCTCCCCACTCAGGATATCTCTGTAGTTCTTCCCAGTTCTAGCTCTCATTTAACTATTAATTATTATTTTAAAAATCACCTGCACTGTCATTGAGCTGGAGAGCCTCGCATAGCTCTCAGAGAGAAACTGTCTCGCGAGACAGACTGCTCATTCTCTAGGGCCTCTTCCAAGGGACTTTATTTATTCTGAAAATGTTTAGCGGGAAGAGCATTCCAGGTTTACCCAACACTGTCTAAATTGTTGTCTATTTTCCCAGTGTCCCATTCAGGATAGTATGTGTCCCAGAAAGAAGCCTTCATTCAGGTAATTGTCTTCCAAACAACAGATACCTGGGTTTGGACAGTAGTGTGTTGCCACCAGCTAGCCCTTCTGAGAGCTTACAAAGGCTCCTCCTGCCTCCAGTCACCTTACTGTATGTTCTCTTGCTGATAGCTCCAAGTAGCAACAACTCCCCCTCCTGGGCACACTGTCCGGACACCAGGGACCTGGTTGGAGCCTGTTTCCGCACTCAGAGATGCTGAGCTTCAGGTTGGTGGCTGGGAGCGCCTGGCTACTGCAGGAGGGAGCTGAGAGGTAGGCATTCTTCACGCTCACCTTGGTCTCACCCAAGGAAACATCGGATCAAATCTGGTAAGGTAGGCTCTTCGGTGATTGAGCATCCTCCCCCCCTCCGCCCTCAAGTTGCCACGAAAGTGAAACCTGTGCTCCCCAGGAAGCAACACAGCTTTTCCATCCTTGGTTCTGGGCACGCAGGCCCACTGTGAAAGCTGTGGGAGGCCAGGAGTGGAACTGGGCCTGCCCTGGACTTCTGGCAGGGTTCCTCGGGGTTCCTCGGGGTTCCGTGGCCCTGTTCTGGAGCAGTCACACGTCACCAAGAGGCCTTCACAAGTGTCAACCTCACATCCCCTCTGTGATTCAGCCACACTGACATTCTTCCACCTTTCCAAAACCGAGATATCTTTGCACACGTGCTGTTCCCTTAGCCTAGACTGCCCTTCCGCGCGCTTTTCTGCCTGAAAACTCCTTGCCCTTCAATGCAGGTCAAACATTATCCACGTGAGGTTTTTTTCTCACACTCTGCTCGCTCTGCTCTCACAGTTAGTTCCTGCTTCTAACAGGCACTGCTTCTCTCTGCCTCCCCCACTGGACTAGGGTCTCAAGAATAGAGACTTACTCAACATATCCAAACTCCCGGACAAGGGGTTGGCCACCGTTACTACGAAGAGTGGCTTGGCTCTCCCTGAGTTAGGAATTCTGATTGTGGAGATGAACCCGGAGACCTGAGTTTTCCATGGATCAGCCAGGTTTCACCACAGTTTCCTCTAAAAAGGAGTCTGTGGTGAGTGGTGTCAGCCACTCCTGCACCCCGACAGCAGGCACACCTATACTAAAAATTCAATCCTCGAACAAACTCCCACCGCCCCACTGAGTCACTGCGCTGGAGGGGCAGGTTCCAATATCTAGGAACATGTCTGTGGGCCTGATCCTCAGCCGGATCTCTCAGCCATGCTGCTCAGGGTGGAGAGTAAGGCAAACCTTTCTTTCAAAGAAAAATGTATGGATTCTAAATGCTTTCCCCTGAGGGCACAGTGTACATAACTGAATTTGGAGGATGTTTTCCTGCACACCTGGCATGTCATCTCCATATTTTCCAACAAGTCAACGCCTGCTCATTCAGCAAATGATTTATATTTACAGGTGCCCATTATCTCTGCTGAAAGCGTTTGTTTCCTAGATAATGTTGTGACTGAAGTTCATAATTATGCTACAGCATGCGGGGACTCGCTTTGCAAAGCCCAAGTTTAGTACTGTTCTAGCTCCTTCTGGGGCTGCAGTTTATTGGGAGCCAAAATCTTAGCTTTGACTGAGCAAACTTCCCTAAATAAATATCAGCCTGTAGTGTCTGAAGTGTTCATTTCAATTTGTTCGTTCTTTAAGAGGCTCTGTGTTTGTTTGTTTTTTAAAATCCTATGTAATAAAAGCCTAATATGCTAATTGTCTGGTTGTCCAATCAATGCATAATATGCTAATGATATGCTAAGGCCCACTCAACCATTCACTATGATGTGTACTGACTACCAGGGGGTAGACGCTCAGACCAGTAGGTTAGTTTGGTGCCGGAGTCTGGCTGATCAGGACTGGGCTAGATGGGCCAGACATGCCCTGGAGCCCTCCTGAGGTCCCTCCCTGGCCTCGATCATGCACTGGTGGGGTCCTTTGGCCTGTCCTGCACCCTCTTGCAATCTGAGACCCTTCAGGGGATGTTGAAGAGCTGGTTTTGGCCCAATCCCACAGACCAGGCCGAAGGACCCCACTGGTGTATGAATTCATGCACTGGGCCTCTAGTAAAGCAATAATTGGCCTTGTCTGATAGTTCAATTAGTTAGAACGGTGTCCCAATACACCAAGGTTGTGGGTTCAATTCCTAGTCAGGGCACATATCAGAAGCAACTAATGAATGAATAAATAAGTGGAACAACAAATGCATCTCTCTCTCTCTCTCTCTCTCTCTCTCTCTCTCTCGGAAATGAATACACTATACTTATATAAAGCTACCCATATTAATCTTAGTAAATGTTAAATCCAGCTTGTTACTCTAACCTGATTTTTCCTCTTGAAACTAGAGCTTACATGCTAAAAGTTTCTTTTCTAAGTGTACTTTACTAGAATCAGCAGTTTCAGTTCCTGTGTGAACCTAAGGAGCAGCTGACCTCCAGGCCCCTAGTCACAGGAATTCAACCAGATGGCCAACTCAAGGACACTGTTCATGAAATCCATATTGGGACCAGCAAGGATACTGCCTGCATGTCCACAGCCCCTCCCCTGATCTCTTTGTTCTGCTTTCCCTCTCCCTCCTAATAAAAACCTCTGCCTTCACTGAGATGCTAGATGGTTTTTTGAAGACTGGGAAAAGTCCCCTATCTTCTTGAGATGCTGGCACTCGAATAAACCTTTTTCCTTTTTCACCAGCACCTGCCTCATGTGTTTAGTTTTTTTGTGGCAGACAGCTGTATCTGGATTCGGTTACATCTTCCCCCCACCCCCTCAAAATCAATAAATAAAAAATTAAAATAAAGCAGTAATAAAACATGCAACTGAACTGATTACATCTTAAACCTGAGAGTCAAGCAGTGTCTTGAAAAGATATTTTTACATCCCCATTCATAGTAGCATTAATTATAGTAGCCAAGAGGTGGAAGTAACTCAAATGCCCATCAACTGGTGACTAAATAAACAAAATGTGGTATACACATATAATGGAATATTATCCAGCCTTAAAAAGGAAGGAAATCCTGTTACATGCTATAATATGGATGAACCTTGAGGATATTATGCTAAGTGAAATAAGCTAGTCACAAAAAGACAAATGTTGTATGACTCCACTTATATGAGATATTTGAAGTAGTCAAACTCATAGAAACAGAAAGTAGAATGGTGGTTCCCCGACGGCGAGGGGTGGACATGAAAGTTATTGTTTAATGAGTATGTAGTTTCAGTTTTTGTTTTTTTTTTTTTTGTTCATCAGATTTTTTATTCACTTGATTTTTAGGTTCACTTGTTGAAAGATATGTATTTGTTGTTCATAATTTTTATTTTTACTTTTTCTTCATCCCCTTCTCAAAGGATACCTTTCAGCATTTCATATAATACTGGTTGGGTGGTGATGAACTCCTTTAGCTTTTTCTTGTCTGTGAAGCTCTTTATCCAACCCTCAATTCTGAACGATAGCTTTGCTGGGTAAAGTAATTTTGGCTGTAGGTTCTTGCTATTCATCACTTTGAATATTTCTTGCCACTCCCTTCTGGCCTGCAAAGTTTCTGTTGAGAAATCAGCTAACAGTCGTATGGGTGCCCCCTTGTAGGTAACTAACTGCTTTTCTCTTGCAGCTTTTAAGATTCTCTCCTTG
>PVJC01005290.1:0-59709 GCA_004026665.1 Murina feae
CCTCCCACCTCCCACCTCCCCAGTCTCTCTGCAGAGCTGGATCCATCCATCTTCCCCGGTAAAAACCCCTGCCTTTCCAACACCTTCTGATCCGACACCTCCTGTGTTGTCAGGCTATTTACACCTTTTGCATGCCAAGGACCACATTTTGCCTCTGCTAGTAAGTAGCCTTTTATATGTCTGACCTATCCCCTTTCTAGATCGTAATAAGCTCCTTCAGGCAGCATCCCCATTCCAACATACTGTGCAGCCGGCCCTACCCTCCTCCAGGGCCCCATGGCTGTGCTGACACAGCAGGAGTAGGCGGGAATGAATGAATGAATGAATGAATGAATGTGCATAGGCGAATAGCCCCGCCCCCACATGCCTGCCTTTGCTCCAGGTCTGGCTCTAGCAAAGTAAACTGTCTGCAAGAGGGAGTGTTTGGTGCAGATGGGAGGTTTTGCCCCCTGAAGTCACACCACACGAAAAGCTAGCCTTCCATCCTGCACAGGAGACAAGAGCTGAGCTCACTTGCATCTCGGAGGGTGGCTGCAGTCCAGGCATTTGAAAATGGCCAGTGACATACAAGTAACGTCCGTTAAGCTTTGGACTCCTGTTAAGCCCCTCCATTTGGGTACAGCCAGTGTCACAACTTACAGCTGTGAGCACAGCATCCGCTGTCCAAATTCACATATTGACTCGGGAGTTTATTTCAAACTGAGCGGCTCAGCTACCCCACGGGCAGCTGCCTCTGCAGGAAGGAAGATGCTGTTTAATTTCCCATCTAATGGTCTCACTCTGCCCACGAAAGCCTCTCTGCCGTGAACAGGCGATTTTCTTTCTCTCAACCCTTGCTCCCAATCTTCTCTGTGGCAGGAAAGGAAATGGGATATTGGGATTTTTAAAGCATTTTGTCTCAAAGCCATTTAAAATGGAGCTGAATTTCAACAGGATGGTGTCGAGTGCAGTGGATGCTAAGGGGGAAGTGCACTTGAAAAGAAAGGTGGGGTGAGCAATCCCCACTGATAATTGGGGAGAAAGGCCAGAGGTCCCCCTGGCTCTGTCCCAGTGACTGGAAAGGACCCCTGGAATGATCCCTGCCACTGTTTATACACCCACCCACCCACACACACACACACACACAGGGCGGCTTTCCACAAACGCCCCAGGCACTCTGTTTTCTTAGTAAAGTGGCCTTTCCGCTGTTTCTGTCTGATTGGCTTGATTTGTTTCAGCAAAATCCTTTCCTTAAAACAAATATCTAGAGATAAAATTTAACTCCGTCTGTTTGACAATATTCACCACGTTTACATCTCCAGGGCTTGCGGCAATGAGGTTTTACCGAGTTCTGGAACAGCCCTCGTGTGTAAACTCTGCAATGGCTTACTTCACTGCGTTCCGCATCCTCTCTAACTGGCTGCTGGAAACACGCGAGCAGGGTGGGCCGTAGTGCCGGAACCCTGGCTCGGTCTTGGACGGTCCCCCACCCCCACCCACTGAGTTGCTTCCTTTTCACTCCGGAAGACGCTTGAGCACAGCCAGTCCGAAGCTCATGATGACCTTCTAGGATGAGAGGCCTTTGGTTATTCAGAGGGCAGGTCCTGGGGGAACCCCAGCGCACAGAAACACTCCCCCGATTCTCAGGGCACATTGCCTGTTATCCGTGAGAAAAATTAAAAGGCACCCAGGCATCGTCTCCTGCTTCCCTCTTCTCCCCTGGCTGCCTCGCGTTTGTTGTTGAGGATTTTCCGTTTTCGGTGTTTTGTTTTGTCCCCGGCTAGTGCTAAAGAGTCTTTCTTTCCCATCTGTCTACTTCACATCTATTTTCTGTGCCTGTAGCTTCTGCTTTATAGCCTCTTCCTCGTTAGCGCGGGTGCAGCCCCTCCCCACACGGCTAACCAGCCTCCTGCCTTCTGGAACCTAGTATCCCCGTTTGTAAAATGCAGCTAAAGTCCAGGCGACGGTTGACCTGCCTGCCTCACGAGGCTGCTGAGGTCAGACAGACCCTGTGGAAACGGCCCCACTAGACGTGAGGCCCCACGGTCGATAACAAGTGCTCCCCGATGTTGCCGTGACCGCCTGCAGGCCCAGAGGTCCGACCCCAAGAGATCCAAGCTTCTTGTTCAGGGAGGTCTGACGCTAAAATCTCCTCTTTCCCGCCCAGGGCAGTCCTTCCACTCCCGGGTCCTGGAGAACTGCGAGGATGTGGCTGACTTCGATGAGGTAGGATTCTCGCAGGGACAGCTCGAGCCCTGCGCCCAGAGGGGAACAGCACCTCCCTGCCTCCTGGGGGTGCGCTGGCCCCAAACCCTGGGAGGCTGGTTTGCTCCGGGCTCCTTTCTCTGGTTGGCTTCCGGGGAGGGAGCCTCCTCTGCTCCCCACCACCTCTCAGGCCCCGTTCAGGCATTGCTGCCCAAGAGAGTCCCACAGGGCTGCTGCCTCCCCGCCTGCTGCCAGGCAGGGCCTCTCATTCTCTCTGGAAAAGGGCCCACTGGTACTGAAGGCCTCCAAGTGAGCCTCAGCTCAGGGCCCGCAGGCCTGGGGGAGGGCCCAGGCTAACCCACCCGCCTTCCAACAAAGCCAGTCTCAGGAACCTCACCCCTTTCTCTCTAGGAGCTGGGGTGCCCTTCCCACTGTCTCCCAGGAAAGCATTTTGTTCCCTTTTGAACCTCAGGCTCAGAGGGTCCCGTTTTCCCCTAGTGTGTGGCCCATCGTCTCATGGGTCCCTGCAAGACCCACTCTTGTTCTTATGCATGTATGCATGCATGTACGTGTGCGTTCTCTTTCGGTCCCACATTCCTTCCCCCACAAACAGCCATTCTAACGTGTTTCCTGGGTGTTCTTACAAGATTATCATTGTCTTGTGAGCATATAATTTATGTTTACGGGAATGGTGCTGGGTTACAGTTTTCCTTTTGTTTCACTGAACACCATAGTTAAGTTCCATCCTTCCGGCTATGCCGACCTGTTGCTTCTACCTGCCGCACAGTGCTCCATGGGCCACACCCAACACACGTGAGGGTGAGCACCATCCCGGTTTGCCTGGGACACAGACTTCCAGAGCCCAAAGTGGAACAGCCCTGAATGGGTGGGTCACCCTACATGTTTCTCTTCCACACTCCCCCAGGAAGTACTACCTTCATTATTATCCAGTTTTAAATGTTTCTTACATTCCCCTAAGATTTTCATCCTTTTGTTTTGTTTTCAGTCTTTATTGTTGAAAGTATTATATATGTCCCCTTTCCCCCTCGTTGGCCTTTCCTACCCCACCCTCCCTTACCATTTCCTTTTACACCCAAGAGTGATATAATTCTATGTAGTTTCCAAATACATGTGATGTTTTAGCTCTGTATTTAATCCATTTCTAGTTCTATTGCATTATTATCCAAGCACGTACTTCTATGCTCTTAACTCTATGGAATCTATTGAGACTTCTGTTATGACTTAATTCACGGTCATAACTGCTTCCTCAGCTTAAACAGAATGCGTTAAGTGTAGGGTTCTCTATATAGTGCAGTATAAGCTAAAGCATATGTTATTTTATATGACTCAAGCTTACCAGCTAGCTTAATCTATTTTCTGCTTGTTTTTCTCTGCTTGATCTATCATCTTCAAAATTGCCTGTAATAGAACCTCTTATTATAATTGCTGGTTTATGTATTTCTCTCTGCGGTTCTATCAGTTGTTGCTTGATGGATTTTGAAACCCTTACTGGTTGCCTATATGCTCACGTGGCAGGATCTTCTTGTTTATTTTTCCTTTTACCGTTAATATCCCTTTTTGTCTCTTAGGATGTGTTTTGCATTCGTTTCTATTTTGTCCATTACTAGGATTGCTATCTCGACTTATTTTGGTTCATTTACCTGGTATATCTTTTCAACACTTTTATTTTCCTGTCCTATTTTTGTCATCTTTTAATATTTCTGTGTTTTTAAATACAAGTGTGTCTTCTTGGGGCGTGTATTACTAGGCCTTATTTTCATACCCAATAGGAGAGTCTTTGTGTTTTAATGGATTAGTTTCATCCATTTACATCTATTGGATTGTCATTGTTATCAGGCTTTTTCTACTACCATCTTATTTTATATTTTTCACTTACTATACGTTTGTTTGTTTTCTCCTTTCCAGCTTTCCATTGAATAAATCATGTTTTCTTCTGTTAGTTTGAAAAGTTATATACTCTATTTTTGTTTTCAAGGTAGTTATCCTTCCTTATGATTATGTATCCCTATTGATAGCTTAAATAAATAAATTATTATTTCCCCTTGTACTTGTTTTTCTTCTTATCAGAATACTTCCTCCAAAAGCATTTTTAGTTTGGGCCTTTGTGAAACATACATAAAGCTTTATAACTCTGAGAATATTTTTTCTTTTTTCTTCCAACTTGAATGAGTTTCACTAGATATAAAACTCTGGGTTCAGAGTTCTCTCACAACCTCAAAAATATCATTCCACGTTGCTATTGAGAAGGCTGATGGCCATCTGATTCTTGTAACTTTATGGATGACATTTTCTCTCTGGGGAAAAAAGTGTAATCCCTTTATCTTTGGTATTCTTAGATTTTATTACAATGCTTCTGATTTTACATTTCCTTATCTTTCCTGTTTTGCACTATCTTGTGAGCCCTTTTCATTGAAGGCCTTTTATCCTTCGTTTGTTATAGAAAATTCTATCTTCATTATTTTTTTCAAATATTCCTTCCACTCAGTTTTTATATAATTCTCTCCTTGGCCAGCCCCTATTATCAGATGTCAATACTTCTATTTCTAGCTGTGATTTCTTAGCTTTTATATTTTTTGGTCTATCTAACTTTTCCTGCTACCTTCTGAGGGAGTTCTTCAAATTGATCTTCCAAGTTTACTAATTTGTTCTTCTTTGTGATCCCTTGTTGTGATTGTTTCATGGTTCATGTATTTCTCTATGGTCCGTTGGTTCTCATGACCCCGCTCCAGCTGGTACCTCTGTTCAGCATGTTGTCTCCTTTATAGGAGGGGGCCTTTCCAAGTGGCTCTTTACTTGCCTGTTCACGTCCCTCTGGTGTCAGCAACTCTGTTGGTCACAAGTCTTCAAAGGCTGGCTGTGTCTGTTTCTAGGGGGTGATGGGTGGGATGGGCACCAGAAGGGCCCCAGTCACCAGAGAGTCAAGGACTCATCCCTGAGCCTTTAAGGAGAAACATGGTTGACAGAAGGCAGCCTAGCTTTTTAACAAACTGGCTGTGGGGATTCGCTGAGAGAAGGTAACAGCAGCTGGTCAGTCAACACCTGTTTTCATCAATTCCCATCCCAACAAGGCTGTTATCCCAACTTGGTCAGTTAAGGGGCAAGCAATGAGCGCCTGAGGTCATGCCGGGGAGAGGTAAGGGCAGAAGGTACACAGATTTCCTCTGACCTGTTCTCCCACTGCCACTTCCATTCACCCCTGGCCCGGGGTCAGCCTCCATCCACCCCCACAGTCAAACAGCCCTCGGTCTCCTGGCTCCTCTGATTTGTTTACTGATTTGTTTGCTGTTTCCTGGAATCCATGTTTCCCTCTTGCTTCTACAATTTCCCCACGTTGACTTTGGGGCAAGAACCAACAGTCTCAAGTCACCATCTTGGCACAAAGCAGAAGCTCTGATGTGATCCCCCATTATAGCTCAGCCCTCCTTCCCAAGCTCTAGCTCTTATGTGTGGCTGGGTTTGGACTTGGAAGGGCCTATGGCAGACTGTTCCCTTTGCGGCTGGCATTTAGCTGAACAGACACCATCCGGAGGGGCCACTCAGAATCTCTGTCTCCTCCTCATCCTGGACCCATCCCACAATCGTGTCCATAGGCCCAGAAATACTGGCACCGGGGAGCAAGGCCGAGACCTCGCATAGGCTCTGAAGCAACCACTGATCACTGCAGCCCCAGGCTATGCCTTCTGTGAGGAGAGTTCTGCTCTGGACTTCTCCCCTTCCTGGGGGTGTGAATTTCTGCCTCAGTGTCTAAGCCTCAGTACCCACATTTGTCAAATGGGGATGCTGACGCTATGACGTCTCTTTGTAAAATGATTAACAAAAGGGGGGATTATCGTGACTACAGAACCATTGCTGGGTACTCAGCCAGTGGTCTTGGCCTCGGGCATGCTCCACTACACACCCTGTCCATCCTCTTCCTCTCCTTATTCCCTCAGTCAGGGCCCCGAAAGGAAGTGGCTGGTTGGTGAAGATGCAGGCTGCATGGCCCACTCTCCCTCAGTCCCACCTCCCTGGGCCTCGGCCTGCAGTTGGTCAGGCAAAGCGCCCGACTCCCTCCCCCTCACCAAATCTCCCAGGGGACATGTCCACCCAGGCCTCCAGCCAGGGCGCAACCTGATGCCCCTTCCAAGGGCACTGCCACTCCTATCCATTAACTGCACCGGACACCTGAGCCACAGGTATACATGACATTTGAAGTTAATCACCGTGTCCCTCCCAAAGCTCCCTGGCGCGGGGCAGCTGGAGCGTCCGTCCGTGCGGCCCCCCAGCATGGGACCGTGTTCTCGTACCTAGTGTGTGCCAGGCCCCAGGCCCAACAGCACACAGGGGAAGATTCGTGCAGGAACTTGGGCCTGGGGAGCCCAAGAGACCAGGGCAGGGGCCGCAGCCAAGAAGCGATGAGCAAAAGCACGCGCCACTGCCAGAGCGGAGCTCCGAGATGGGGAGACGCGATTCTCAGCTGGGAAAGGTCCTGCTCATCTAGGGGCTGACAGGGCGTTTCTGGTTGTCACAGGGGTGAGCCCCCGGCACTCAGTGGAATGGGGGCGAGGATGCTAAATGACTTGGGGCGCTCAGGACCCTCTGACACTCCCCGCTGCAACAGCCATCAGAGGATCATGACAGCAGCTTCCACCAGCAGCACTGAGCTGCTGCCTGAGCGAGTCCTCCTCCACCCAACCTCCACCTGCAGAGGATGAAACGCAGGCTCTGAGAACACGAATCCCCCCCGCCCCTCATCCCGCCTCCATTTCTTCCTCTGAGAAGTGGCCACACCTGGCCACCACTGGTCAGTAGTGCACACCCCACAAAGCAGAGAAGGCCAGCCTCCCACCCCTGCTCAGGGAGGGCCCAGGGGAGCTGCGCCCAGCCTTGCACCTGTCTCCCCAGCCTGGAGTGGACAAATCCTGAAATTCCTGGCTCGTCAGTGACCCCAGAACAAGCTTGGAAAGGAACCTCAGCTGCTCCTCACAAAACCTCTGCAGAAATCTCCCTTCTCATCCTTACTGTGCCCACGGCCTTGGAACCAGCTCACTAGTGTCGAGCACACTGGCTGGGAGTCATGAGTCCTGGGCTGCCGTCCTCGCTGAGGTATTGATAAACTGTGACCCTGGGCCGGCCACTCAACGTCTCTGGGCCTCAGGTTCCCCTTCTGTAAAATGGGGATATACGCCTTGCTCTGCCTGCCTGACAGAATGGTTGCACGGCTGAAAAGTGAGATAAAAGACAGGAAAGCAAATCCCCTCCTCTATTCAGACAAGGATACAAGGGGCTGCTGCAGGCTGGGCCAAGGGGGAGGAGGGGCCATGGAGGGAAAACAACGCTCCAGACAATAATGGGTGGAAACAGAGCTGGGATGTGGTGTCTCCTTTCCCAGAGGCTGGAACCTGAGATCCTGCATTTAATGGAGAGAGAAAGAGAGAGAGGCTTTGCCAGGCCAGCAGAGCCCTGTCCTGGAGAAACAGGACTGGCCACACCAGACCCACATCAAGCCAGCTCCCCACAGGAGAGGCCAGATGACAACAGCAGCACTTGTAGGAAGAGTAAGAAAAGCAGCTGCTCTTTGCTGAGTGCACAGCAGGTGGCAGGACGGGCTGAGAGCTTTGCATGGGACTTTAACTCCCTGGGTGGACATCATCCCAGGTGATAAAGTAGCCAGTTCAGGGTTGGAAACCAAGTTCATCCGATTCCAGAGCCTATGGCCACTTGCAAAGTGGACAAGACTCCTTCCTGCCCTCAGGGAGGCTCCGTCTAGTGGGGAGATGGAGCCAGACCAAAGATGGACAATTCGCCTTCCGAGCCCTCGGGTGGAGGGTCAGGGGGCTCTTGTCGGCCCACTTTGCTTTTACCTGGGAGTCCTGGGCTGCGAGCCCTGAGGGCCAGGAGTGTGCCTGTCCGGTTCATCCTCGGCTTGACACCCAACCCAGGACTCAGGGAATACTGCCAAGTGAAAGAAAAAACCCAAGTTGAGTCTTAAGTCTCTAAATTCCCGACAGTCTCTTCCCACTGTTCCCTAAAGCTCTGTAACACACCCTAAGATTTTCCTCTCCAAAATCTAGAAGGCTGTCCTTTTAAGGATATTGTCCTGCCAAGGTTGGTCATTCCAGACCCAGCTGATGACGCTAGGATAACCCAGGTCATTCTCCAGCCTGCATCAGTGAGACCTTTCCGTGGAGTCCTAGATTGCTGGGCCGATAGCATGCAGAACTCTGCCGCCCTGGCCAGCCAGGTCACGGCCAAGTCTGGAGCTGGAGAACTGGGTCACAGCCCCATGCTCCCAGGGCTCCTGCAACCCCTCAGCCAAGCAACATTCAAACCAAGCCACAGCCCATGCCTCTGCTTCTAAGGAAGCCAAATGCAGGCAGCGAAGAGCGCCTGGGCCCCAAGTCCTGTGCGTAAGTCACTTCCCTGCAGCTAGGAGGCTGGTTCAGGTTGCAAAGTCCTGCCTGATCCAAACCCCAGAGGGAGAGGGCAGGTGGTTTTTAGTGGTGGAGGAGGGGGAGCCGACCCTTGCCTCCAACAGGAAGGTCTTCCCTTGAGCAGTGCTCCTCGAACTTAGCCACACATGGCATCGCCTGGGGGCTCCTACCGTACTGGCACCTGCACCCCACACAGGGACTCAGTTCATCAGTCTCAGGTGCACAGTGGGCCTTGGGGTTTCTTAAAGGTTCCAGAAGTGATTCTAATGTACAACCAGACTTGAGAACCTCTGCTAGGTGCTGGCCTAGGAGGGAGGGGAGGGGGGCAGGAGAAAGGGAGAGAGGGAGAGAGGGAGAGAGGGAGAGAGGGAGAGAGGGAGAGAGGGAGAGAGAGAGAGAGAGAGAGAGAGAACCTAATATAGGGTTGAAATGATGGGGTGATAACAGAGGAGCGAATGGGAAAGAAGGGAAATGGCGAGACCAGGGAGAGTGTAGGTGGATGGAAAAGGGGGAGGAGAAGCGTGGGGAGAGGGCAGAATATTCAAGGGGGAGGAAGCCAGCAGTGAAAGAAGTGTATGGGACCCACACTCAAGACTCTCCTTCCTCTGTCACGAAAGCCCTGAGGAGGGCTCAGTCCGGCGCCCGGACCCGCCCCCCCCAGGAGTTACTTGCTCACATGCTCTCTCCTCCCGGGGCCCCTTCCTGGAAACATTCCTCAACGGGCTCCGAGTCACATGTCCGCCTGCTTCCTCTGGAGCCTCATCTCCAGCCAGAGGCTCCCTTCCCCTCTCCCCGCCCACAAACTGGCTGAGGATGCTCAGCTTTTTACTCCCAAGGGCCTTTGTGACCCATGCACCCCCATCGCTGGCAAGTCGGTGGTGATGGGCAAACAGAAGTCACAAGCAGTTTCCTTCTCCAGGTCTCTTTTCCTCAAAATCACTTCTGTGTTCACCCCATTAATGTCCCTCTCAACACTCTCTTCCTCTAACGTCACCTCCTTTTTCTTCTCATCTTTCTCTCCTTTCAAAGCCCAAACCCCACCCACAGACCCTCGGGCGGGTCCACCAGAGACCCTCCGGTGGATCAAACACCCCTGCCCTTCATTCCAAGAAAACCTCGGTGGCTCCCCCAGCCCTCTCCCCTCAGCACCGAGCTACTTTATTTCCCCGAAGCCCAACAAAAGCAACTTCATTAGCAAACCGCATGCTCGGCTGAGCTGGAAACAGCCAGCAGCAGCAGGAGCAGGAGCTGCTTAATGGGGCCTGTGGGCTCCTCTCACCTGCCCTCTTCCTTCCAGTCCGAGGCCCTGCTCAGAACCCTCACTCCCTTCCCTGCTTCTTCCTCCCTCTCCTGCAGCTCCAGCTGAACCACAGGGCGAGGGGAGGGGTGCAGGGGGTGGGAACAGGGACCTGCCTGGGACTTGGTCAGTCCAGAGAGAGGGGACAGGAAGGCCATTTTTCTGAGATAGTCCCTACCCACATTGGAAGTGACCTTCCAGACTGGCCCGTGTCCCCCAAGCCCCCCGCCCCCAGACTGGGAGAAGTAAGTGTGGCTTTGAAATGGCAGACTTGTAGGCTGGGCTCCCAGAAGCCTCCCCAGGGCCTGCTCTACCACTAACGACCAAGTGTTAGATCCTGCTGCTTCTCTGAGCCCGAGCTTCTGCTATACAGCAGAGGACACGTTATAGCCTCTTGGGTTGTCACAAAGACTAAATGAATTAATGCACCTAAAGCATAATAACAAGTTCTCTGTCGATGGCAGTTATTGTTACCATCGTGATTACTTCTCTCTGGCGTACTGAGCAGTCTGGAATCAATGGGGTATAAAAATGAAACAAAATTGAAAAGTCCCTGCCGTCCACTGCTCTGTCCAGCTCCCCTGTGATGCCATGGCTCAGCACAGTTTGAGTAGACCTCAGGGTTTTCTGCTCATTTTCCGTTATTCAAAGTCAAGTTCAGAAGGGTTTACTAGCCCACTCTGCCATCCCCTTTATGCCTGGTCTTCTCTCATTTCTCAGGCCTGCAGCTCAAGACAGAGTGGGACAGGGATGCCTACTCAGGTCCTCCACATCTCCTCCCATTCCAGCTGAGGGTGGTTGGAATGAGATGAGATTCCAGATGGGAGCCTTGCCCCTGAGCAGCACTGGGCCAATGTGAGGGGCCAGCTTGCGAGGGATCCCTCCAAGTCCCCTCCTGTCATGTCCACCCAAGGCCACAACCATCCCTCTCTCCTCAGATCTTCCGGTGGCCGGTGGCCAGCAGCATCGACAACAATGAGGTGCTCGAGATTCAGATCTTCAACTACAGCAAAGTCTTCAGCAACAAGTAAGCGTGGGGTGGGAGGAGAGGTGGGCCGAAGGGGCAGAGGGCCTGCCCTGCTCCTTGGGCTGCCCTCTCCTTTGGGTTTAAAAGGGAACCCACACCCCTAGCCTATACTAGATTATCTTCAAAGACCCCCCTCTGCCTGCCCTCCAAACCATTGTCAGTCTAGAAGACCTCACCCTCCTGTTCGCCCCATCTGTCCCCGGTGCTGTCACAGCTTCCTGTCCCCATCTTTAAGTCTCCCCCTTACACCATACTGGGCGACAGTTACCCATCTGAGAAGCTAGTGTCATGGCTGATAATATCCTCCAATAGGCCATCTGGGTCCTTGAGGGCAAACTTGCCTCACCGTGGAAGATGAGAGCTCTGAGGCGGTGAAGTCTGATGGTTGAGGAGTCAGGCACACCTGATCTCGGGCCCCAGCTCAGCCATCTGCTGTGTGGCCCTGGGCAGGTTACATAATCTCTCCAAGTCCAATACACTCGTGTCTGAAAGGATAAAGGGAAGCTGGGAGAACTGAATGAGGTAGATGTCTGTTCTTCATTCATTCCCGCAAATGTTTGCCGAGTGCCTACTGTGTGTCAGGCACAGAACCAGGTGCTGAGGATAGGGAGGCGCCTATCCACGGAGCTTACGTTCTGCCACGAAGCGCACCCACCGCGTGAGCATGGCCACTACTAGAGGTTCAGTCAAGGTTCCCGTCCTTCTCTTTGGGCGACAAGCAGAATTCAGAAATGTTATGAACAGTCGGGAAATGATGGCTAAATGTAATAAATATCAATTCCTCTCTTGGGTTCAAAAACCAATTACTCTGGGCTTACTAACCAGCAAAACCACACCCACTGCTTGGGGTGGTGCCTGGCACCCAGGAAGCCCCTGAGGCCCTTGTCTGAGTGAACAAATGCATGTCTCCATGGGTCAGAGGGTGCCCGGGGTGGGAGGATCTGGGAAGAAGACTTGAGGGCACTCCAGGTGAGAGCCAGTCACGTGACTGATGCATTTGGGAGAAGCACGAAATGGTGTGAGAAATGGGACCGATTTGTCCTAGAAGCGGAGGGCGGCTTGGAAACTGGTCCCTCGTCGCCCAGTGGTTCCAGGGGCTGCAGGGAGGCGAGAGAAATTGTCCAAGTCAGGGAGCAGAGGACTCCTGGTCCGCTTGGCCCTGCCTTCAGGAACCTTGGACTTCCCCGTGAGGATGAGTGTTGGATCCAGAGGATCTTGTGCTTCCCTCTGCCTGTCCAGGACCCTTGGCGGGAGAGAGAGAGAGAGAGAGAGAGAGAGAGAGAGAGAGAGAGAGAGAGAGAGTGTGTGTGTGTGTGTGTGTGTGTGTGTGTGTGTGTGTGTGTTCTGACCCAGGCACCAGTCTCCTGGGGCTCCTGAATAATGCAGGAGCCAGGATAGCAGTGGAGGCCTGGGCGCCTCGGGCACCTGACACCAGGTCCTGGGGGAAAGTGATGAATTATTGACGGGTCCTGGTGCCTGGTTGCAGCTCCACTGTGGTCAGTCTGCAGGCTGTCTGCGCTGAGCCCCCTCCCTCCTGGCTAAGCACCTGGGAATCCTCCCTGGGGCCAGTCGGGCCTCCGGGGCAGCTGTGGGCACTGTGGGGGTGCCCCCTCTGTGGTGGGTGATCTGAGGGGCCCCATAGGGACGGTTGTCAGAGGACAGAAGGTTGGGTCTCAGTTCCTTCACCTAACAGCCTGCGGGAAATTGAGGCCTGGAGAAGGCCCTTGCCCAGGGTCACACAGCAGGGTCAGGGCAGAGCCAGGTCTTCAACCTGCTGACCCCAGGTCAGTGCTCCTTGCCCCAGAGCGAAGGGGCTCACACCTCCACTCTCTAGGAGCACGTAAGCCCATCCTTCCTCCACTGCCCTGGGCCCCAGCCTCCCAGGAAGCTGCTCCATGCTGACCACCAGAGGAGCAGAGGCAAAAGGCAGACCCCACTGAGTCTGCAACCCGGCTGGGCAAGGGCAGCTGGGGTGGGAGGGCTTGCCTGGGGGAGGGTCAGCATGCACCCCAAAATCAGGGCTTCTTTCCTGTCTATAGAGGGGGGCTGAAGGGCCCCATCTTTTGGAAGCAGTATGAAGGGTTAAGGCACTTGTGGAAGCTGTGTTTTCATAGCAAGCATTGTTTTTGCTTAGATGGTACATTACAGACCTGTAGGAAGAGTGAAGTTTTATAACAATGATTTTCTTCATACTTTACACAGGACTAAGACAATATCTATTGC
This sequence comes from Murina feae, assembly GCA_004026665.1. Lineage (NCBI taxonomy): Eukaryota > Metazoa > Chordata > Mammalia > Chiroptera > Vespertilionidae > Murina > Murina feae. The sequence goes on from PVJC01005290.1 coordinate 13,166, forward strand.
CCATTTCAAAGAGTATTATTTTCTATTTTTGTGTCAAGCTGCTTCTTTTGGCCATGCTGGCTCCCAGTGTCCCACACTCCTGGCCACAGTTGGGGCCCAGCTCTGTTAGGCTGTGCATCTGCCCCCAAAGCCCATCCTGCGAAGGAGCCCAGCCCTGACATCCAGACAGCAACCTCCCCCCCGTCCCCCCCCTTGCTCATTGAGGGGAGAAGGGGCCCACATCTGAGTGTGCAGTGTTAGAGGAGTTTCGCTTGAGTGTTCTCACCTCCGCACAGCGAAGCGAAGGCATCACCTTCTTTGGGGAGATGGGGGAAAGCGAGGCTCAGAGAGGTCGGAAAATTAGCCAAAAGTCACACAGCTGCCAGGTGGCGGAATCCCCCTTAGACGCCACCTCTGTCTGACTTCAGAGCCCAGCTCTTTACACTGTCTACACTGCCTCCCTCTAGGGATGGCGTTTAGTCTGTGTGTGCACAGGGCTTGGGCAAAGGCATGAGGAACGGGGAGTGGGGGGAGGGGGGTTGCCAGAAGGCAGACCTTGGCTGACTGCGGTGTGATTAAAGCCGTGGAGGTGGACTAGCTGTGAGCATAGCTGTGGGGCAGTGAGCTCCCGTGCGGGGAGTCAGGCAGGGGCTTGAGAATGTGTCACTGAGGGTGTTTGAGTTTGTTAATAAAATGCTGGACACACGCTCCTCGAGGCTGCTCCCAAGTCTAAAGGTCTGAGACGCTAACCTTAGCTAGGCCTGGAAGACACCAGAGGCTTCTCCGAGCACTTGTGGGGAATAGCTCCATCCTGCCCCCTGGGGGTGTCTTGCCACCTTGCAGCATCTCTGCTTGTCCTTGGGCCTTCCTCTGCCTTCTGGGGCATCTGCCAGCGAAGGATATCCCTGTGTGCCCCGCCTTCATGGGGTGCTAAACAGCTCCTAGTGGAACAAAAAGTTCCAGTCAGCAAAGTGCAGCAGAACAAAATCTCAGTGTGCCCCCCACCCCCACCCCGGCAGCCACCACCATCAGCATCAGAAACTTGTCAGAAACACGCATTCTCTGTCCCCACCTGCTGAATCAGATGCTCTGGGTGGGGTGGGGTGGAATCTGGGTGCAAGTCTCTCCCAACTCCAAGTTCAAGTTCAGTGACTTCCCCTGGGAAGCCTGAAATTGGCCATCGGGGGAGTGTGTACACCATGAAGTTGCAAAAGCTGCAGGTCAGGCCTGCCTCTCCCCTCCCCCAGCCAGTCATCAAACACGGGCTAGTGCAACCAGGTGCGGGTGGGGCCGGGTGTTTTGTGTTTTAGCGGGCCCTCCAGGTGACCCTTCGTGTTGAAGTTTGAACCACCGAGTTAGAACCGAGAGAGGGAGGCTGCAAGAAGACCAGGTTCTTTCATGCCTGTGGTCTGTTAGAATGTCCACACAGTACGGAAGCTGGAACCCACCTCCCTCACTTTATAAAGATAAAATTGAACTGGGGCGGGGGAGTGGGGGGCGGGGGACAGGGGGTCCAGGTCCCCTGAGCCTAGGCCAGCCCTGGTCGCTGCACTGCCCGAGCTGGAGACAGGCCAGGACGCTGCGAGAGAAGAAGCCTTACGGGGGAACGAGGTCGGAGAAGCTCCTAGAAGCCTGCTCAGGCTTAGAAGGCAGGAATGGTATGGACAGTCTGCCCTCGGGAGGGAGGCAGGCTGGCAGGTGGGACTCTGAGTGCCAGAGGGAAGCATTACATATACAGCCAATGTGGCTGCTCTCACCACTTCCTCCCTCCATGGACTCCCTGCCTGTTTAAGTGAGAATGCAGTCAATACCTCCACTCACCTGGCTCTGCCATTGATTAGCTGTCACTTCCTATGTTCTCTTCCTCACCTTCCTCCTCTGTAAACTAAGGGCAGCACCAGATGACCCCCAGTCTCCCTGCCCCCCAGCTGGGAGGGTATCACACGCTGTGGATACCCTCCTCGGCGTCTGTCCTTCAACAGGAAGGGCTTTGTTCATCCACCTGTGGAGTCGCCTGTGGGGACAGCTGAGCCCCTTCTCCCAGAACAACACCTCCAAACCATAGGGTGGCATGGGGTTTGAGTCAACTCAGCATTAATGGGGCACCCACTGTGTTCATTAATTCGGCCAGCAGATGCTGAGATCTCTGATGTGCTGGAAATGTCAATTGAGGCTGAGACAGGGAACCAACCCTGTCCTGGAGACACTCACAGGAACACCACCCCCCAGGACTCCCCCGCTCCCCCATGACCAGGCTGCTTTCTGAGCACTGAGTACTCCGAGCTCCGATGTGGGTCTCAGTTGATCCTATAAAGGACACCTCTGCCAAGTTCAGAGAGAACTGGGACTGAGCTCAAGTAAACTGCCTGGGAGGCAGGCAACTTGCTGGTGATTGTCAGAGCTTGGTTCCCAGTCCGTCAAAAGCCTCTGACTCCGAGACCGTGCTCCTCACAGTGCCGGCTGCCTCTCCCTGGGAGTATGGAGATCCCGCCATCGCATGGTCCTCACCTGGAGGAGCTTGCAGCATGACCCCCCATGGGCATCACACTGACAAACAGGGATGCAGGAGCCAGCAGTCACAGTTAGGGAGGCTGAATGTGGAGGAGCTGCTCACGGGTCCAGCCCTTCCCCAGCAGCCTCTGCGCTGGGCATCTGGACACTGCTCTGCAGGGGCTCAGCGGAACCCTAAGTCCACCTACCCAGAGAACAGAAGGCTACACCATTCCACCCGTCTCCTTGGTCTGTGAACATCCCCCCGGGTGCTCATTGCCCTCGAGCACTCCCAGGAAAATGGGTCTCACACATACACCACACGCAGTTGCCGGGGGTCGCATGTCCTCCTGGACATGCCACTCTGGCTGTGGGACCACCCTCCACAGCCCCAGCCAGGAGCCTGAACAAGCCTTCCCTCTCTCCAGCCCACTCTCTCCTTCCCTGCCCCTCACAGCCTCTGAGATGTCACTCCTCACTCTGAAACCCCATGTCCCCTGCGTCCACAGGCTCATTGGGACGTTCCGCATGGTGCTGCAGAAGGTGGTAGAGGAGAACCATGTAGAGGTGACTGACACGCTGATTGATGACAACAACGCTATCATCAAGGTGGGTGGCCCCAGAGAGCACCTGGACTTGCCCACTGTGGGGTCACCCGAGGGCCTGCTCACCTCCTCACCACACATATAGAGTGGCTCGGGGTGGGGCAGCCTCATGGATGGAGAGTGAGACGGGAGGAGGTGACTCAGGCCAGCTGATTTCAGGGAGGCCACTTTCATCCAGAGGGTGACTTACTGGGGCACTGGATGATGCTCTTGACTATCTACAGAGTGGGCTCAGGGAGTCCACCCCCAATCCAAGCTCACCTCTCCGGGGCAGGCCCTGACCTTGGACACCTGGGAGGAATAGAGCCAAGAGCTGGAGCCTATTAAGTTGGCTGACTGTGAATGACCATCTTTCTGAGCCTCTGTTTTCACATCTGCAAAATGGGAGATGGAGAAGGATAGAACCCAGCTTGCCTTCCTCCACTGAGCTAAGGAACGTGCTTTGCAAACATCACAGAGCAGCCACGTGCGTGGGATTATGGTTGCTGCTGCCGTCCTCGCTGCTCACCACCCCTCTCTCTCCCTCCAGACCAGCCTGTGCGTGGAAGTCCGGTATCAGGACACAGACGGCACCGTGGGCTCCTGGGATGACGGGGACTTCCTGGGAGACGAGTCCCTTCAGGAGGAAGAGAAGGACAGCCAGGAGACAGATGGGCTACTCCCCGGCTCCCGCCTCAGCTCCCGGCCCCCAGGCGAGAAGAGCTTCCGGAGGTAACAGGCTGGGACCGCTGGCTGCCCACTGCCCCCAAAGACACAGGGTGGCTGCCTAGGCCCCCAGGAGGCCCCGTAGGCCTGACTGAGCCCAGGGACCAGGCTGAGGCGCTCGAAAGGCATAGCAGGGGGAGAAAGGTGTTGCTGCAGCATCCCCACCCCTGACCCCATTCCAGAACTCACAGCGGAGCAGCAGGGTGGCTCCTGCCCCTCAGAGGGTGGGGAGGCCTGATCTCTCTGTTCAAGGCAACCTGGCCACTGCCCCCCGCCAGTGACAGCCCAGCAAGGTGGCCTCTTCCTGCCAGAGTGAAGCCGGAGGTCCCAATTGGGACCCAGCCTCTCTCCTATCTTCTGTTGAGAACAGCACCCTCAGTGTCCAGAATTCATGCCTACAAACTTCCTGCTGACAGGAAGCTTTGTCCAGGCCTGTGCTTCCCAAATGCATGATTTTTACCAAAAAAAAAAAAAAGAGGGGTGGGGAGCACAATTGTACTGCGCTTAGAGCCCAGACAGGCAGAATCTGGGCCAGTAAAACATTGTCCAGAGGCTCCTAGGTCACTGGCGATGATGTGTGAAATGCAGGTAAGTGGAGGGTGCATGGAGGGATGGGTGGGTTTGAGAGGAGATGCTTCCCTCCCACCACAATCATCTCCTCCAATCTCCTTCCACCCTCTCCTTTCCAAGTAAATGTATTCAGTCCCTGTTCCTAGAAACACACATTAATGGAACTGAATTTGATACTTTTATCAGACAAATATGTTTTTCTTCTCTGCACTTGAACCACGCCCTTGCCGCCCCCCCCCGCGCCCCCCCCCCCACACACACACACAGCCACCGACGCACACAGATACGAGCTTAGGAACCCCTGGGAACCTCCTGGGGGTAATGGTAATAAGGTCAAAGGAACCACGCCCGTGACAAATGTGGCAGGACCTTTGCCTTCAAGCAGCTATGGGCAGAGCGGCATCACCAGGCCAGCGTGGGGCCTGCCCTCCTTGAACTCCAGGCTCAGTGGGGTGGGAAGAGCCTGCAAACTGGCTGGGAGGTCCAGGTCCGAGTTCTCCCGCTCTGCCTCCCACCAGCGTGGCCCTTGGCCTGTCACATACCTTCGTCCTGTAGAATGGGGGCCAGAATCAATGAAACTCCTCCGACTGTTGTTGGGAGAGCCAACGGGATGACTGAGGGACAGGTTGTAACTGGGGTGCCAAGTGCTGCCCATGCTGGTGACAAACAGGTTCTTGGCATCCGGGTAATCAAAGGGTCAGGAACCTGCTGGAAATGGTGAGAGGAGAAGCTGAGACCTGGTGGGGAGCCAGGGATGCTGGCCCCCATCCTGTGTCCCTTGTGGGGAAGTGTTGGCAGGGGACTCTCTGAGATGGCAGGTGGGCTCTAAGAAAGGGCTTTCTGGGGACAAGACTGTAAGGGCCACCAACTGCAAGAAAAGAAGCGCTAACTCTGAATCAGAAGAGCTAAGTTTTAACTCCCATCCTGCCTGACTGCCACTAACTAGCTGAGTGGCTTTGGGGAAACCACTAGCCCCTCTGGGTCAGTACCAGGAATGGTTGAGCAACCTGGCTCCCATCCAACTCCGAGATCCTGAGGGACGCAGGGATACTCTGGATCCTGGGGCAGTGGCCATGGCAAGCAGCGGTCTGGGGCCTCTAGACAGTCGAGATGGCTGACCACCTGGGCGGCTGTGGCTCACACAGCGCCGAGCAGTCCCTCTCTCAGGCCTGCATGGGTGGGCCAGGCTGTGGATGGAGCTTCTCCGCTCTGGTCACCCCACTTCACACAAACACGGCCTGTAGCGGGGGCTTCACAGCATCCTGGCCAGCGGGTCCCCTTACTCACAGGATCCTCCGTACCTCCCCCAATTCCAGCTGTCGTACTGCAGAGAGGGGATGAGTCTCCAACCCCAGGGGCACTCTGCTCTCAAATGCACAAAACCGGGGCTCGGGGCCCTTGCATGTCAGTATGTATTCGCCTCAATCTCCAAAGAGATACTCAGCACACCTGTGCTCATGCACACACAAGTGCATATGTGTTTGCATGCACTCACATGCACACATTCTCCCTCTGTGTGAGGCCAGTGAGCTGCACTCCTAGCTGGTCCCTGGTCCCTGCTGCGGCGGTGGCCCTAGGAGCCACATCATAGAAAAAACAAGGAAAGGGGCCAGCTTTTATCTCGCAGCCGCCCTGGAGGTTTGGGGCTTTCCTTGGATTCCCTGGACTCTAAACTCTCTCCTTCTCTTTCTCCACCTACTGGCCCTCCTGCCCTCCGTGGTCCCACCTCCTTCTGCCCACCTTTTTCTCAGAGGCCCTCAGGGCCTGGAAGGACCCCACTCCACTGGAGGGGATTAGGGGAGGAGTAAGGTGGCTCAGGCCTGGAGGGTGTCCAGGCTGCCCTGAGTTCCCTGAATCACCTGTGACCCACATTTAGAAACCACTAAACCTTGGGGTGGAGGAAATTAGCTGATACCCTGAGACCTCTGCCCTCACCAGGGCTCCAGGTCCCCCTCTCTCCAGCCCTATGGGATCCCTGCCCTACAGACTTAGGTATGCTGAAGTGAGAGGCTATGGGGCAAGGGGACTGTGGGACAAGAGGCCAGTGGGGAGCATGGGGTCAGCAGGGCCAGGGGCTAAGTCTGCAGTGTCTGTGGCCTGCACCCTCTCACACACGTCCCCTTGTCTCCTCATTTCTTCTCCCGACTCAGCAAAGGCAAAGAGAAGACCAAGGGAGGCAGAGATGGCGAGCACAAGTAGGTGTCCCAGGCCAGGGCGGAGCCCACGGGGCTCACAGGGCCCTCACCGCAGGGTTCGGATGTTGGGATGGCCCATGTCGGAGGCTTAGTCATGGGCTGTCCTGGCAGAGTCAGCACCAGGGGATAGCAGGGAGAGGGAGGTCTCACCACTTGACCATGGGAGTGAGGGACAGGGAGGTGTAAGGGTGGGTTGGGCAGTGGCCGGGCCTTCTGATTTCCTTTCCCTCCTCCCTCCTTTCAGTGTCTTGATTCTGCTTCCACCTCCCTGTTCAGCTCCCACCACTGAGTCAGGCCTTAGGTGTCCCTGTGTGGGAAGGTGTGAAGTCAAAGGAGTTGGGAAACCACAAGAAGCCAATGACCACCTTCAGAAGCAAGGCTGGGCAGATGGACATGAAGTCCTGGAGGCTCAAGGAAGCCTAACTAAGGGGCGTCTCACTATGAGCACACAGTAGGTCCACTGTAAAGGCTGGTCCCCTAGCACTGCTCTATTCTAATCTCTTGCCATTTCCAATTAACATATGAGATAAAGTAAACTGGCGTTTACTCTTCTAACTTCATATGTCGAGCCTTAGGTTGATTAAAAGGATAGGAAAATGGGACTTCTAAGAGGAGACTAAACAAGTTGAAACTCTTTGGCCTAAAGAAGAAAAAGTGTGGGAACTGGTTTGAACACTCTGGACGGTTATTGTGGCAAAGCTGTTCATTTCTATCTCCACTGAGGAGAAATCAGTGGAAATAGGTGTAAGTTGCAGTAAAGAAAATTTAAGCATAGAGCCATGGGGAAACTCTTCTCCCTGTGAGGATGTGAGATTCTGGGAGAGTCTGGTTTGGGGAGACGGGAAATCTGTTGTCATGATGCCGTTTGCTCGGCCTTTGCAAGGGGGTAGGTTACGGGAAAGCTGAGCAGCCAGGTCCCCTGGCAAGCATGGGGGTTAGTGCACAAGGGCCGCCTGGCCTGCCGTACGGCAAGGGCACATGTGCCAATAGCCAGTTTGGAGACAGGTTCCTGTATGAAGGGCCAACTTGTCCTGCCCAGAAGTGGGAAGACATTCAACACTTACTGAAATTCCACACACCCTGAAAGACGACTGTGAAAGCTGCAGTGATGGCATCCCCGGTGCCGGAGCATGGGAGATGAGAGAAAGACACCCACACAGGAGCACCTGAGAGCAGTCCCCCAAGTGGACATTGACGTGACCCAGAGAAGACCCCACATTCTGCTCCTATTCCCCAGCATTTTGCTTCTCCTAAGTCCTGAGCTAATGAGGCCAGACAGTCCGTCCCACTGAAGGCCGTCCTAAGGAGAAGCCTCGGCAGCCACTGCCAGCTGTTTGTTTTCAGACACGTCCTTCTAAGTCACAGCCTCCAGAATAATAGAGAGACCAAACTGGTGGAACCCAGCTCGCTACCTTTAGTTTGGCGAGCGTTCCCAGTCATTAGGAACAGCAAGGTCTTCTCAGGGCCCCCAGTGCATCACCCAACCACAAGGACATCCTTCTAGCTCTGAGCCACGGAACCAGCAAAGAAATCGTCAGGTCTGTAGACGCAGAAAGGGTTTACAATGAGTGAACGAACTTAGAAATCTTTTCTCCGAGGGAAGTCGTAGCCTAACCTGTAGGAGCATAGCATTCTGACTTTGATGAATCCAGGAAGGGGAAGCCCGAATGTGATCAGAAATCCTCAGTGCGTCCCAGAGGCCCACTACCCTGGCCCTGTTTCTCCTACTTTGATGCAGCCATGAATAAAAGAACCACTTGGTTGCAAAATAATTTTTCACCAAGTTGATTATTGGCTTTCTCACCACATTATATCTTTAGTAATTAAAGAGCCCCCTAGACCAGCGGTTCTCAACCTGTGGGCCGCGACCCCTTTGGCGGTCGAACGACCCTTTCACAGGGGTCGCCTATAATCATCCTGCATATCAGATATTTACAAGACGACTCATAACAGTAGCAACATTACAGTTATGAAGCAGCAACGAAAATAATTGTATGGTTGGGTCACAACATGACAAACTGTATTTAAAGGGCCAGAAGGTTGAGAACCACTGCCCTAGACCAAATGCAGAATTTTAGTTTTAAAAACCTCAGCCACCAGTGACCTAAGTAAACGATTAGGTGTTTTTTTTTTTAAAGTCCAAACCTTTGATCCACGTAGATAATCTTCAAATTTCACTAACATTTCAATAAGAGCCTTTGCCCTTTGCCAAGGGTAGCGAGCATGCTGCTTTCCATTGCCTGGGGCTGTGACAGACTCCAAAGACATCCGTTTCCCTGCTTGAGAGCACCCTCTGTCCTCTCTCCTCCCGTCATTACACCCCGGAAGCATGATGCTGGAGAGAGCAGGCGGATCAGTGTGCCCCAGCCTCCGTTCACCTGATGCCCTTTGTAGGAAATCATGAACATGCCAGGTGCTTCCTAAACTGTGAGCTGGTGCCGCATGAAAGGGGGGGTTCTTGGTTGCTCTCTCCTTGGGAGACAGGCACACACCTGCCCATGTCTTGCCCGGCAGATGAGGAGGAAAGGAAAGGCTTGGGGCTGGGATCAGGCCAGGCTCGGGGGTTCGGGGGGGATGAGAATGGCTCTCCAACCCTGAGTAGAGAGGCTTGAAGTTTCTAGGCCACCTCTACTAGGACAGAATGGTTTTGCCCAACTCCCGTTAACTAGCATAATGAGCACAGGCCTTGGGTAAGTAACATGCCTAGGGAGTGAATAACTAGTGGCAACACATTGCTGGGTTTATTAACTGAGCTAACACATGCCAGAACCTTAGGAATCTACATCTATGTTAAAAAAAAATGTAGTGGGCTGAATGGTAGCCACAAAAACAAAAAGGCAGGTCTATGTGCTAATTCCTGGAAGCTGGGACTATTACCTTACTTAGAAAGGGAATCTTTGCAAATGCAATTAAGTTAAGGATCTGGACATGAGGATATCATATCGGATCCAATAACAAATGTCCTTGTAAAAGGTACAAAGTCGAGAAATTTTTAAAAAAGAAAAAAAATAGAAAAGGAACAGCAGTCTTGAGAACCATAGTCAAACCTCCACAGGGAGATGCAAGGCCCAAGATGGGTGGGCTCAGCTATAGGTGAGTTTAGGGTTGCAGCCTGCACCTCACCCCGCCTGGGCCTACAGGACAGGGCCACACCCAGGAGGAGGGGCACTGGGAAGTGGCCAGAGTCAGGTATCCAACTAATGCACTATTCATGGAGTAATGGAATCCTGCGCTTTATCCCATGCTGAGCCTACTCCTGCTCCCTCCTGGCACCGGGGATCACAGGCTCGGCTGCGGGGATATCCCAGAAGGGACAGTGAGGACCCCTGCCCCTTCCCTCAGCCCCCCTGACTGCAGGGCCTTCCACCTGCGGGCACAAGGCCACGCCAAGCCAGAGGAAGAGGTAGGAACTATGGAGCCTGCCATATGTTCCTGGGGACTGGTGGAGCGGGAGATTCCACAGTGAGAGGGAACAGACCCAAGGGGCCTTTCAAAGGCCAGCACCAAAGATAGATGGGAAAGAGCCTGTTTCCTCCTTTTCACTGGGGACCGAGGAGGATCCCAGGGAACAGGGAGGTTGTGAAAGACAGACAGGGCAGGCTTTGAGCCCCAGGACCATCTGAGAAGTGAGCAGCTAGTTTCAACCACATCTCCCAGCACCTCAGCCTCTGCCCCTGAGTCCTGTTCCTGGCTTCTGTTCTGATGCTTTGTGTCGGGTTGGCTGGCTTGCTTTCCACCCAGTGTGTGTGTGTGGGGTGGGGAGGCATACAAGAGCAGGTTGGGGGCACTAGCGGAGCTCGGAGCTCTACGACTGGACGGAGCAGGGCTGAGATCAGCCCAGGATCCCGAGGGGCTCCGGTTAAGCGGTGCTTGCCAACCGCAGGCCACCTGCTCCTCAGTGGTGTGAAGGCTTGGGGAAGGAAGGGGTGGGGGTTCCTCTGTCTGAATCCCCCTCTTGGCTTCCAGTTTGGGAGGTTTGGCTCCAGTATATCTCGGCACCAGTAGGTGAGGGGCTGGGGTTCGGGGGTCCCTTCCCTTGCGTTTTCGCTCGGGTTTTGCTCTTCTGTTTGTGTGTCTTCCTCCTTGCACCCATCTCCCTCCACCTCCTCACTCTGGCGGCTCCTCTCACAGAACCGGGAGGAGCGTGTTCTCCGCCATGAAGCTCGGGAAGAACCGGTTCCACAAGGAGGAAACCCAAAGACAAGGTACAACCGCGTGCACCTGCCCTAGGTCTAGCCATCTCGCCGCACCTGCGACCGAACCCCGCCTCTCTGGGGTCAGGCTCTCCTGTGATTGGCCGGAGGAGCCACGTGGGCGGGGCCTGGCCTCCCATTGGCTGGCGGAGGAGCCAGGCCCTGACCGTGGCCCTGCGGCAGGGGGCGCTGTGAAGGCTGAGGATGTGGATGGAACTGCATCTCTGTTGGTCCAGACTCCACACTAGAGCCCAGCAGAGCCTCCTGCCCAGCGGGCCTGTTTATGAAAGGCCCCTCCCGCCTGCTGCCCCCTTCTGCTTTCCCCATAGAAGCCTAGAGATTTGCAGTCAGAGGAGGGATAACAAAAAACAGGCGTTGTCAGGCCAATTCCTTATTTCTGGGGCAAAACCTGACTCCCGAGAATGTTTGCCCAGGTCCTGCCTTTTCCCTCTCTCCGGGCTGCAGGGAAGGCCCTGGGGAGAGAGGCAGGGTGGGCCCGGGGCCGGGGGGCTGGAGTGGCCTGTGGCACTGGCCCCCTGGAGCAGCAGGCTGGGGAGGGGGTGAGACAGTTGTCTAAGAGAAGGGCGGGCAGAAAACGGGAGGAATGGAGTGGATAAAGGTGCGTGGAGCTTTCTGACCCAGGTCCTATTGATCACATGCCCTTTCTCGGGACACCTGGCTGCACTCCCCGTGTCCACTGTGTGGCCCACTGGCCCCAGAATCCCTCTCCCCTCCTCCTGCCCCTATGCCAATTCCAGCTGTGGAGAGGACACAGCTGCTGGCTGAGGCCCAAACAAACGACCCTTGGGTGCCTCCTTAGAATCATCTTTTCTGTGTCTCATTGGGTTAATACACATTAGTACGGGGTTAGGTTCTGAATTCCATCAGCTATTTTACAGGGATAAGTTGCTTCCTAAGCCTCAGTTTCCCCACGTGTGACATGAGAATAGTGCCCATCTTGGTGGGCATGGCTATGAGGACTAGCGATATGTATATGAAGTGCCTGGCACATAGTAGCCACTCAATAAATGGCAGCTATTGTTATGAGTGGTATATAACTATGTGTCCTTTATTTTCTACCTCTTCCATGAGGCTACTCAGTACTTAAGTAACATACAATAAAAGAGTTACTTTCCATTAAAAATTTAAAAAGCAAAACCAGATATAATTAAAATCAATTAAAATTAAAGATCAAGAGGAGGTAGGAAACTGTAGATATTCTTAGCAGATGCTACTAGATACACCTTGAATTTAACTGTTAGCTTCCCTGATGCCAAAGCGAATGGGGAAAGACCATCACTATCCCACCATCCCGCCCACCTAACCAGCCTTTCTTCCTCCCCAGATGAGCCAGCGGTGCTGGAGATGGACGACCTTGACCGCCTGGGCATTCGGCTGGCAGAGGGGTTGGATCCAGACACCATGTCCCTAGCTTCTGTCACAGCTCTCACCACCAACGTCTCCAACAAGCGGTGAGTGGGCAAAGCCCCACATCCCCCATCTCCCTCATCCCCAAATCAGGCAGGACCATTAGAATTGGGTTCACCTGAACCCTGCCCTTTCTTCTCCTGGCGCTCGCTCGCTCTCAGCTCTCCCTGCAAAGGCAGTGTGGCAGTTGCAGGCCTGTTCCCAAGGCACCGAATACCTCCAGGCCCAGGGAAATCACAGAGCCATTCGTGTTTGAACCTGCCGCTCTGACTCCTGCCTCCCTGTTAATTGTGCTATCGCGCAGTCCTCTCTGTGGGGGCCTCCGGAAACAACTACTCCCCACTCTGTCCTGGGAGCGGGGGGGGGGGGGGGGAGTTGAAGACCACAGTTCTGTCCTTCCACCCTTCTCCAAAATCTAACCACTGCCAGGGAGAGCCCTCCTCCTTCCCTGCAAGCAACCCCCTTACACCAGGCCTGACAGTACGTTCTCCTCCTCAGATCCAAACCAGACATTAAGATGGAACCAAGTGCCTGGCGGCCCATGGATTACCAGGTGGGTGGGCCAACTAGACTCCTCAAGCCTTTCAGACTCTGCTCGGGTGGGGGTAAGGATGTGGTCTGGCTAGATGTGCATTATAGACTCTGTGGAGGCACGGATCTGGGGGTTGTAGACAACCTCAGCCAGATATAAATCCCCCAAGTAAACTTGTCCCTGGGAGGCACACAGAGAAGCAGTATGAAAAGAGAGGTATGAACCCAAAGGGGAGCTTGAAAATTCTGCTTATGCTGCTTAAAGCTCTCCCAGGATTCCATGTGAAGAACTGGACTTCACACAGTGAGAGACCCGGAGGAACCGGAAAGAGACCAAGGAACACCCGCTTAAAAAAAAAAATCCCAACAGTCAGGAGCCTCTGAAGAAAGATGTCTTTGGTACATTTTTAAGAATTGTTGTATTATTTCAATGCTGTAAATAATGGCAGCCTTGGTTATCTATAGATAGTGAGCATGTGAGTGTTTTTTCTTGTTTTTGCTCCTCTGTATTCTCTGAAATTAACACTTAATTTTTTTTTTTTTTTATGTTCCTAAAACTGGAGACAAAATGGCTGAGATAGGGAGAGATCTACAGCTGTCAGATTAATGTGGCCGCAGTGCAGACTGGTCACTGCTGGGACAAGGCCATAGGGGTAGCTGACACCAGTGTGGCCCTCCCAGCCTGGGACATTATGAGAGCACAGCCCCACAGACGCCGGGCATTAGACAGAGAAGACCTGAGAAGCTGTAGGCACATACAGGAGAGACTTTGTTGGAGATCGAGTGGCCATTGCTACCACAGGAGCCACCTGACAAAGTAGTTCTTCAAAGTCGCCCAGTCCCCTGCCTGGTCTGTGGTAACTTATATACACACTCGAACAGAGGAGGCCTCGTGCCAATTAGTGATATACCCTCAAACGGAGGAGACCTCGTGCCAATTAGTGATATACCCTCAAACGGAGGAGACCTCGTGCCAATTAGTGATATACCCTCAAACGGAGGAGGCCTCGTGCCAATTAGGGATGCTCGTGCTACATTAACAAACAGGTTACATCCTCGCCTACACGCATGCGTAGGGCAAACTGGCCTTGATCATCTAGCGTACTCTGATTGGGGTTCCCACAGACCTGATCCTCAGCTTGCAGGACCACACCCTCAATTTTGTCTCTTTTCCCAGAGTTGCTCAGAACCCGAGGCTGAGTACATCAACACACCTCACAATAGGCTACTGTACGAGCCAGAAGCACCTAGTGCCTATTTATAAACTGAAAGCAGGAAGGACCAAGAGACCACCCATTGCTTAGACCTCCCCTTGGGGGCTAATGAGACCCAGCTGTAGGTCAGAAGGCTGCTGGGTATTCGTAGCACTGAGGGGTATGCCGTCTGGTGAGAGGGGACAGAGCCTTCAGGAGACCCCACCTGGCCTAGGTGCCAGCGCCAGACCCCAGAATCAGTGCGAGTCCCCTCTCCCACCACCTCAAAGACAGCCCCACCTCCTCTCGCTCAGGTGGTGAAGTCATGTACTAGATGGCACCTTTCTTTATATCAACTACATCTGTTCGTGTTTTCTCCAGACGCACTTTGTTTCCCTTAATCCTCACCTTAGTCCCTGACCCTCTTTTCAGGTGGAGAAATAGCCCCAGACAGTGTCAAACAGCCCTGCCCCTATGGTTTTAGATAACTTCAAGCCACCGGGTTTCGTTAAGGTTCGGGCATGTCACCCCCTCGCCTCTCTGCAAAAATCCAAGCATCGAGTGTTCCAAGACTTCTGAGGGCTTTTCCAGGGGACTGGGCTCAGGGCTTGACTCCCCTGGGTGCTGAGAACAGGAAAATTCCAAAGAATAGAGACCCCGTAGTCAGATACTGTTGCCTCCACAGTGTCACCAGCTGCCAGGTAAGGGGCACGCAGAAAATGGAGTCATTGCTGTTAATGGAACTGTATTTTTCGAAGGTTTATCATATGCTAGATACTAGGTCGGGAGCTGTATATGTGTTTTCCATTTAAGTTAACGTCATTCTTAGAACCCTCCATATATAGGTATTACTGTGTTTCACAGGTGCGACATTGAGGGCCAAAGAAGATAAGGAGCTTGACCAGGTCACAGTTACTCAGAGATAAGAGGGTTCTGCCTGCAGCAACGAGAGCAACTCATTTCTCTCTAATTTAACCCTTTGAACAGTCGCTCCCTCTGCTCCCCATTCTGCTTCAGCTGTCTAGTGCTTGTTTCCCAAAGCTCTTTCAAACTGCTTCCTGCCAGAGACTTTTGTTAACAGACGACCTCCCTCCAAACACTTTGTACACAATCTGAATGGAACAGAACGGAACGGTTGGCATTAACCTGTAACTCAGGATTTCCTGACAGGCTCATTCACGTCTCAACTGCAAGTGTTAACACACTTGGAGGGAGAGCGTGGAGGATGCAAATGTTGACTTATTCTCACTTCCAGTAAATACAGCATAGAAAGCAAGAAAACCTGCCAGAAGGAACTTTACTCTCTTGGAGAACTTGGCTTTGCTGCGTTAGACAGGCCTTAGAAAGTGTGCCGCGCCAGCATGGCCCAGGGTGAGGCCGAGTGGGGGCATTGAAGGATTGAGAAAAGACAGACAAGAGAATGAAGGCTGGCTCTCAGCGAGACGCTGCCTCTCTGACGGAGAGACAGCGAAGATGCCCGCAAACCAAGTCTTTATTTTATAGCCAGATTCCACGAGGCAAAGTAGGGCGTGGTCACGATGTTTACAGCGTTCTCCTGGGTGTCGATCCTACTCGATTACATGCACCTGAACTCTATGAAGCCCACATCACTCAGACACGTGGGGCCACGTGTTCGGGCCACAGGTCCAAGCTCACAGCTACAGCTGTTGGCTATAATTGTGCTGGGAAGGCTCTGCCCTTCAAGCTGGGATTCCACGTGGCAATGAGAGGACTGTGCCCTCTCATTAGTCTGAGGCTTGAACCTGACCAAACCCTGTAGCCGCTCTCCACAAGAAAGCACAGCCAGCTGGTGACAGGAGAGGGACTTAGCTGAACTCAGATTCAGGAAGGATCCCGAGGCCTCAGAACAGTGAAAAGACCTTGGCATACTCACACCCCGTATCTCCTCTGTTTAGGATGTACGTAATGTGCAAAACCCTGCTATGATTATTGACATCTCAAAAGTGAGAAGCCACAGTTTCTTCCTCGTGAATATGCAGTTTCCCATCAGAGTGAGCAAAGGTCGGCCCTTGGCAGAGATGTTCCTGGCGGATGATAAAGTCTTGAGTCTCTTCCCTCAATTGTCTCTTCCCAGCACCAAGACCTTATACGTTTTCACCTCCAAACATCTCTCCAGTTTTCACCTCTCTATCATCTTCCTCCCACTGATCCTAGACACGCTTCCCCCCACAGCCTCAACTGCAGCATTGCACCCACTTCTTCTCTGGTCTCCCCACCTTCAGTACCTCCTCTACTGCATCCTCTACCATCTTCTCAAAATGCAGATCTGGTTATGTCACATCTCTGCCACCAGGAGTTGCAGGAAGGTAAAGGGTATTTAGAAGAACGGTGCTAAAGGGGCATCCCCTCTCATCTCCAGCTCCCAGCTGGTGTTCTTACAGCATGATCAGATCGCTCAGAGGCAGGTCATGAAGCACTATGACTCTTGGGTTCTCCCAAGACAAATGTAGATTTACATTTAGCATTGTTCCTTGTGATGGCTTTTATAAAGCCACTGAGGGATTATGTGTCTTATCTTGAAAGGAGAGGGTGGAATAGTCAATTGCAAAAAGTGTCTCCTTAATCAGCTGTCAGTCGGTCCCATTGTGGCTCTATTTACCTTTTCACCTTCCATCCAGGAAAAATAAAGTCCTCTGCTGATGAGTAGAGAATGGGAGGGAAGGATGGTCAATCCCCTCCCTCATGTTTTGTGTGTTTTTTTAATTTCAAGTCTCTACAGAGTCCCACTTGGGGGAGAAGCAGCAGGATAGCATTCCTAGAGCATAAATATTTAAATATATGCTGCTTTTAAAATCCTATATAATAAAAGGCTAATATGTAAATCGACTGCACAGCAGAATGACCAGTCGCTATGATGTGCACTGATCACCAGGGGGCAGATGCTTAACTCAGGAACCAGGCTCACAACTGGCAAGAGCAGTGGTGGTGGCTGAAGCCTCTCCTGCTTCCACAGCAGCGCTAAGGATGTCCGACTACTGACTTAGGCCTGCTCCCCATGGGAAGCGGGCCTAAGCCATCAGTTGGATATCCCCTGAGAGCTCCTGGACTGCAAGAGGATGCAGATCGGGCTGAGGGACGCCCCGCCCCCAAGTGCACAAATTTCGTGCACCAGGCCCTAGTAGCACCATAAGAGGCTATCACCAGCACCATGCAGTGGCCTCAATTGTGCATTCTCAGGGTTCCCCTTGGGGCCACCACTCATCCAGCAAAGAGTACCCTCTAGAGCCTCTCTTCTCCCTTTTACATCATTCAACCCTTTGCCCTCCTCCTCTCTCCACCTCCGACCTCCTGTGTGTCAGAACTGCCAACCAGGGCTGTCTGCCATCATGGGCTCTGCTCAGTGGAGGAAGATGGAAACTCTGGGTCCTGAAAAAGGCTGTTATCATGGCCTCTGTTTGAAAATCATAAAAACAAACCAACTGCTCATATTGGGAAGGTTAATCTCCTGATGGCATATCTTTAGTACCTTATTATGCCAAATCTGTGCCTATTTACTTCCTAGTCTTGGGTTACCTCAAGTTCTTTTTTTCTTTTTTTTAATGGAAGGGAGGAGATGGATTAATTGTGGAAAATGATGAGATTTAAAAATATATATTTGGTATAAAAAGTTTCATCGGGGTCAAAACTCTATAAACTACTGTGCAAAGAATATTCTGGAAGGACTTCTAATGTCCATTTACTCTCTTCACAATAAACTCTGAGTTAAATTAATTAGCTCCCTTTCCTTCTGAGCTCCCTTAAGAAATGGTGATTATTGAACTTCTTCAACGCTCCAGAGTCTGAGCTCCATTCCCTTGGTACTTCCGATTCCAAATAGAAATGCTTGAGTTCATAGTTCGGGTGCTACTTCCACTAGTAAATGTTCCGTTTCCAGTTCCGTATACTTTCCTGGCAACTTTCTCACTGGCATCAGAGTTTCTGTTTTCCTTAACTTCTTTAGTTTTGATGTGTAAGATTTTCTTGGCCTTTAGCATATTTATAAGACTCTCATGGATGTGGTGGATGATAATTGTTGTGATTATCCTTTTTTATGAAAAGGGAAAAGGATTCTCTGGAGTGAAATCATATTTAGAAGTTGCATCTAAGCACAGCAATGAAAATACCAGCTCTCCAAGAAGAGAAGCATGAAAAGCAACCTGTACAGTTTCATTATAAGACGTGTGCTGAAGGAAATGCTAATTCTAGCTCAGCAAAGCCCATTTTGTTAAAATGCAAGTTCAAGAGTGTCGACTGAAACCATTGTGAGCATCATACAGACCCTGTCTTCTTGGAAGACCAACCGTTGAACTGAAGGCTGACTGTACTCTGGCTGAACCAGCTCCAGAGCTCACACACCTTTCCCTCTGCCTCCCTCTCTCCTGCCTGCAGGTCAGCATCACGGTGATCGAGGCTCGGCAGCTGGTGGGCCTGAACATGGACCCTGTGGTGTGCGTGGAGGTGGGCGACGACAAGAAGTACACATCTATGAAGGAGTCCACTAACTGCCCCTACTACAATGAGGTCAGTGGCCGTGGCCCCAGGTAGGGAAAGGGATCTCCCAAGTGTGACAGGAGGCTGGGCCCTACCCCCACCTGGGCCCAATAGAAGCATCTGGGAGTCAAGAGGCACAAAGAGCTACCAGCAGGGGTGACCTTGACCCACCCTGTTACTACCATTAGAACACTGATCTGCAGTCTAGATTCTGTGAACCCCAATCTAGATCCCAGCCTGACTCTGGTCTGGCCAGGGCCACCCTTTGAAAGGAACACCCCCCAGGCACTCCCATGTAGCCCTCAGCAGTGAGCGTCTCAGTGAATCTCACACCCTAAGGCCTGACCCCAGCCATTTCCCAGGACAGAACCCTGGGGCAGTGTCCCCATTCCAGGCCCTGCCCATGGTGGTACTGGTGCGTTAATGAGCGCTTGCTGTGTGCCAGGCACTCTTCTAAATGCTTTAGGTGTGTCATCTCTTCTGACTTGCACAACTGTCAGAGGTTGTCACCATTAACCCCATTTTACACTTGGGGCATTGAGGCTCCTGGAGAAAGAACTTGCCCAGGTGCTAAGCGCCAGGGTTGAGCTCTGCCTGCTCACCCTCCTGTGAGGCTGCCTTTGTGCTGCCTGCACCGCTGTGGTGCTCCTTCCAGAGCCCTGGTCTGGAGTCTTGGGGTGAGAGAGAGAAAGCCAGGTGCTCACTCCTGTTCTTTGCAGCCATTTGAGGCCACATCAAGGTCAAAGGACCTCAGAAACCTTCTAGTTCAATCTCCCCATCTGGCTGAGATTGGAGAGTACTGCTGATGGAGACGGGCCCAGCCTGTCCAGCCTCAGCCCAGCACTGTCTGCCCAACCCAATCCCATCATCTTGACTCTGGGCTCCAGAGGAGAACCCATCTTAATCATCTTTGGTCCCTGGCCTTCCCTTTCCTGGAGGGGGCATCTAGTCTGCTTTCCCCCGTG
This sequence comes from Murina feae, assembly GCA_004026665.1. NCBI lineage: Eukaryota > Metazoa > Chordata > Mammalia > Chiroptera > Vespertilionidae > Murina > Murina feae. The sequence continues at coordinate 32,511 of PVJC01005290.1, forward strand.
GCTCCAGAGGGGTGCCAGATTGGCCCAAATAAGGCATCTGTGCCCCGTATCTCTGTCCTGAGGAGTGGTGAGGGCTGAGGGGCCTTCTATAACCAGTGGGGAGGGCATCTCTTGGGAAACTGTGGGAGCACCGAGCCCTGCATCTTCAGTTAAAAACCTGGGCACACTTCTGCCCATCATAGGGGCCCAGTCTAGGCTGGGGCCTGGCCAAAGTCTCCTGTGTGACCACAGACAGCCCCTGTTCTCACAGCTGGTTTCCCTCAGGCCCGCAAGGGCTAGAATGTCATGAACCCCCCACCCCCACACACCTTACGTCAGGACTCGTCCCTGCATGGAAAAGCCTTCAGCCTAGGTGACGGTTTGCTTTCCCCTAACAGACATGGAGACAGGTCCCCTTGGCCGTCCATGGTTATCTGATAGGGGCAAAGCCGCATCCCCTTGCACCAGCCCAACGCACCTCATGTTTCATTCAAATGGCTTCTTCCTTCCCAAGGAAACAGTTGCTCTCCCTACTCTGTGGTTCCCCAGCCAACTCCTACTCACCCTACAGGGCCCAGCTCAAATGCCCTTGCCACTGAGCAACCTTTCCGGCACTCTCTGGGTCAGAGGTCAGTGCACCCCTCTCTGTGTGACAGTAATGTCCCTGAATTGTGGTCGGTCCTTTGTGTCTCTGTCTCCCTGGTGGACTGGAGGCTCCCTGCCAGTCTCCTGCATTGTTGTGGCCCAGCCCAGAGCCTGGCATGTACATGGAGGGGTTTGGGAACACTTTGCTGAATGGATACTCACCCAAAGGAAGAAACAAACATCCGCTGAGCATCTGCTGTGGACCGGGCCCATGTCTGCCAACACAGGGACTGCAAAGTCAACAGTGTCTGCCCCAGCAGGCCACCTCCCAGTTTCAGCCCAGAAACCATTTTCTAAACTCCATATTTATATCCACTAACACTAGTCATTTCACTCAATGTCTGTTTCCTCTACACCAGTGTTTCTCCAGCTCAGCACTATGGGTAATTTTTTATGTAAGGGACTGTCCCGTGCATTGTAGGATAAGCAGCACCACTGGCTTTGACCCAGTCGATGCCAATAGCGATTCCCTATCCAGTCACAGCAACCAAAAGTGTTTCGATATTGCCAAATGCCCCCTGGGAGTCTCAGCATGTGTTCCCCCACCCCCACCCACTCCCATTAAGAACCACCACCCTAAACTATCTTCCCATGATTCCTCCCAACCACATTCCTCTTCGTTGAAAAATACTCTCCTGGTACCAGAGGTGTACACCTTCTGGCTAATTCTTAGTTAAGAATAACCTTCCTTTGACTCCAGTAATCACAAGAGAGGTGAGAAGCATTGACATGACTTCGCAGATTTCTCAATGGTTACAACAAGAAGATATGCTCAGGAAGTGCAAGGCATGTGACCACAGACAGCTCGGAGAGTGCAAAAGTCTGGTTGTACTCAGCTAGCTCGCTCTCCCTAGGGCTGGCACAGCTCTCAGGCACCTGGCCTGGCCTTGGCCCGACTGCCCGCCCGGGACCTGTCTTTGTGTGCAGGAAGGCTCAGGACCATGCCCTCCCAGAACTACCTGACCAGGCCAAGACCCCTTCTTCATGGATGCATCTGGTCCCAGCCACTGGCATCTTCCTTCTGCCTAAAGCACCTCTCCCCTTTGCCCTGGATCTTTCCTTGCTGCATCCCAACGAATCTGGCATTAGGACATTCACTCAACACCACCCACTCTGCCATTACGTCTCTCTTGGCTTCACCTTTGCCTATAAGGTGTTCTACTCTCACATATTCTAACTGCAACTATCGGGGAGCGTGTTTGCTCAACGCCAGGAACTACACATCTGTCTGTCTGTCTGCCTGTCTATCTATCCAACTATCCAGCCATCCAGTGATGCCTTTCTTCAAGCCCACATGACTCCTTGGTGACCCCCTCTCCCCTCCCGTGCGCAGTCTGACCACGTGAGTTGTCTCCACTGTCTCACCTCCCACTCATGCCTCAATCTCAACCATCGTTTCTGTTCTGTGACTTCACTGAAACTGCCCGTGTTGAAATGCACCAAGGACTTGCTGTCCCTAAGTGCAACACCCACCCCCTCTCCCTGACTGGCCGGCTCCTTTATTCCGCTCCGATCCCTGATCCCTGCGCTGGGGACCTGTGGGGCGCTCTTCTGCCAGCTCCTCCCTCCCCGCCTTTCTTGGGCTCACTGTCTCTGCCCTCTGCTGAAGTGCTGTGCCTCTTGGAGCCCTGCCCTGGGCCTGCTTCCCTCGGACACACTTCTCGGGCACCTCCCCCTGCCCCAAGTTGCCATCTGCGTGTCTGGCTCTCCACCGTCTCTCCAGAGCTTCTGTCCCCCACGTGCAGCACCACCTGACGTACTGCTGCCATGCGTAGCAGCTGGTGCTTGTTGTGCACTGACCATGGGCACCCTGCTTGGCAGAGGTCGTCTCATTGAGACTTCAACACCACACACCTGCTCCCCCCGCCCCTGTGAATGATGTCCCCGGCAGGTCAGCATGACAGCCCTGAGTCATTCTCCCCACATCACAGAAGGACAAACTGAGGCTCAGAAAAAGCAGCGATTGGTCCAACAGTAAAAGCTCGGTCTGTCTGTCTCTGCAGCCATACCTTTACCACAGCCAAGAGCAGATCCTCCTGAGATCTTCCCCCTAAATACATGGGCAGCATTTCTTCCTTCTGCCCACAAGTTCATGAAAGCAGGGGTGCCTCCGCTCCTCCCCACACCCTCATTCCCAGCGCCTGCCCACCAAGGCCAGAGAGACGGGTGGGCACCACCCCTGGGAGGGGCAGCTCCCAACTTGAGGGCAGTCCACGCCCACAACATTTGTCATTCCCAGGGGGTTAAGGGCCTTCACACCCCAGATTCATCAGTTCCAAAGCTCCCCTGTGTTCCGTTTCAACATCTCTGAAATGGGCCGCATCTCAGGAGTGGAGCCCTGGGGCTGAATGGCAATGCCTATGCAGCTCAGTGTATCGTACAGTCCTGACGCTTCTCTAAGGAAGGTGTCATTGTCTTCATTGTTCAGCTCAGGAAACTAAGGTCCAGAAAATGTTGCTCATGGCCACACAGCTAGAAAGAGGCTAAACAGGGGCTAGAAACCCAGCCTCCTGGCCCCCAGCCCAGGCTGCTCCATCAACTGTCCCCCTTCTTCCCCCTCCCACACCAGGTGGCACTGGCCCTGCCTAGGGTTGAGGTACGGCCCTCATGTTGGGGCCCAGCCTCCCACCTGCCCTGTCTCAGGGAGGACCAGTGGCTGCCACTGCTGCTCACCTGAACTCAGGGGCGCAGGGGAAATGGCCGGGGTGCAGACAGGCACTGCCAGGAGGGAGGGGCCCAGCACTGCCCCCGGGTGTTAGCTGCTGCCCACAAGTGACAGAGGCCTGGGTCCTTCCCTCCTCCAGTACTTCGTCTTCGACTTCCACGTCTCTCCTGACGTCATGTTCGACAAGATCATCAAGATCTCGGTGAGTGGGGAGCAGCCCCTGGCAGGCAGGCCTTCAGCTCAAACTGCACCTCCGTGCAAACTTGGAAAGGATGCCGCTCGGGGAAAACCAGCCACAAAAAGGCAACCCTGCACCCAGACACACAGCTGGGCAAGTGGGGCGCAGGCTGGGTTTGAGCCCCTCCCTCCCCATAGCTGGGTGACTTAGCGCAGTGCACAACCTATTCACCTGTACCATCAACCGGCAAAACCAGGCCAGGGCAGGGGGCTGGATGATCTGAGCCTCGGCGAGGCCCCTGTGCCCATCCAAACGCTCTCCTGCTTCACCCAGAGGCTTGGCTCCCTAGAAAGGCTGAGGTGGTGCCACCATCAGTCACTCCATCCCTGCATCCTCGAAAGCCTCAGCCCAGCCCAGCCTGACTGGCGGCTGGTGGTTCTGCCCTGAAGGTGATTCACTCCAAGAACCTGCTGCGCAGCGGCACGCTGGTGGGGTCCTTCAAAATGGATGTGGGAACCGTGTACTCCCAGCCTGGTGAGTAGCTGCGGCCGGGCCAGCATTGGTGCACACGGCTGGGGGAGCATGAGCTCTCAGCCTTCCCACCCCGACGGTCCCTGGCTCATGTGTACACACACCACACACATATGCACACGTAAGTAAGCACATACGCACGCCGGCAGTCCCGGTGGGGCTGTGAGCACACACAGCCATCAGGGGAGTGGAGCCCTGGGGCTGAGTACCCATCAGTGATGGGTACTCAGCCTCAGATGCTGGCACCCTGGGAAGCCCCGGAGTGGCAGACCGCCCCTCTGCTGGGATGTGTGGCATCACCCCCTCTAAGTGCTCGGCCTTTCCCAGTCCCCCCGCTGGTCTGGGACGACACCGGGCTATGTGACTCCTGAGCCACCGCTGAGCTCCACTGTCCTCAAAGCCCACCCCCTGGCCAGCGGGAACCATGGGCGTACAACCTGGCACGGGGCTCCCCTGGCCCTGAAGTGAACCCGCCACTCAAGGTGCAGTCAGGACGCCATGAGGCCTTTTGACAGTGGCAGCACCATGTCAGCCAGGTGTCGCGTTAGACCCTCCGAACAGGGAGGGAGGCACCAGCCGTCCTTCCCATTTCCAGACGAGACCAAAGCAGCCACGAAGAGTTAAGCGGCTTGAAGGTGCCACTCAACTATTACGTCGGGCAAATTGGAGCTTTTCCATGGTTCAGCCTAATAGACTCTTGGCTGGTCCACCTCACGGCTGCGGCTCAGACTGGGGGACCTGAGCCTTGTCAGGAACGGGTCTGAGCTGTGGTGGAAGGTGAAGGGGAGAGAGGGCAAGAGGGAAGCTCTGAGCCTTTCATGCAGCAAAGCCAGGGCTTCCCGCTGCTCCCAAACAGCTTTTAAAGTGAACCCTAAGCCCAGCTGGTGTGGCTCAGTGGTTGAGCATCGACCTATGACCCAGGAGGTCACGGTTCAATTCCCAGTCAGGGCACATGCCCGGGGTTGTGGGCTCCATTCCCAGTAGGGGGCGTGCAGGACGAGCCAATCAGTGACCCGTCCTGGAATGGCCTCTTCCCCTGATACCTGTCCTTTCCTCCACACTGTCCTGGGTCTCCATACTGTCCTAGGTCCTGGGGTTATTGGGGTGACACCACCCTGACTTTAGGAGGCTTTCTCTCTGAAACTGGACAGACAATAAGTAATTAACAACTTGTCCATGAGACAGGAGTGTGCTTGTGGAACAGCAAGAACACCGAAAGGGTCCGGTTTAGCAATTCTGAGGAAGTCAGGGAAGGCTGCATGGAAGAGGAGACAGTTAACAAAGGAAGAAGACGTTTAAACAGGGAGGAGAACGGTTGGGGCAGAGGGAGAGCAGGGATGAGGTCATTCTAAGCTCAAAGGCCAGCAGCCACAACAGCATGAAGGTGTGAAATAGCAAGTGAATTATTCAGGGAGGGGTCAGCAGCTTTGCCTCACAGGAGCACAGGGATGGGGCAGGATGAGCAGGGGGAGCTGTGTCTGGAGGCCCCACAGGCCAAGCTAAGGTCTGTGGTCTTACCCCGAGCCCTGGGGAGCCCCCAGCAAGAGAGGGGCACCTCTCTGAAGGCTCTGCTGGCAGCTGTGTGCAGGTGAGCGCAGGGTGGGGGCTGCAGGCAGAGGAACCCGTTAGGAGCTGGCCACACCACACACCTGGATACAAGACCTTGCTCCAGCTGTCCCTGCTCGGGGACCTCTGTCCCCCTCGCCTAGGGGCAAGCAGAGCAGTGGCCCCTGGTCCAAGGGCACCTGATGGCTTCATCTAGGGGCCAAGAAGGCCCTCAGCTCTGCAGCTCTGTGGCCTGCCCTGAGGGTGGGTGCCCCTGGGAGGGGGCACAGGTGCAGTCCCCGCTCCTCACCACTGCAGAACATCAGTTCCACCACAAGTGGGCTATCCTGTCCGACCCTGACGACATCTCGGCTGGGCTAAAGGGCTACGTCAAGTGTGACATCGCAGTGGTGGGCAAGGGGGACAACATCAAGACGCCCCACAAGGCCAACGAGACGGAGGAGGATGACATCGAAGGGTGAGGCTCCCATCTTCCCCCAGCCTGAGACCGGCCTGGCCCGTCCGTCCCCGAAGGGAGTCCCTTGGGTGGACTGGCTCAGAGATCCTACCTTCCATCCCCCGACCCCTGTTCTCACCCACCCCCAGACAGCCCACCTCTTCCTGGAAGGACTCTGGCCAGGGCTGGGGCCGCCTACGCCAGCCTCGGCAGCCACAGACTCTTTGTCACAGGAGAGAAGGGACTGGGCAGAGCAGGGGCCCCTGGAGATTGTCCCAGGTCCCAGGGGTACGTAGATGCTAGGGCAGGAGTGGGGTGCCCGGCCTGGTGCCCTAGCTGTATGTGACGGCAGGAACTTGCTGCTCCCCGATGGCGTGCCCGCCGAACGCCAGTGGGCCCGCTTCTACGTGAAGATCTACCGGGCAGAGGGGCTGCCCCGTATGAACACCAGCCTGATGGCCAACATGAAGAAGGCTTTCATTGGGGAGAACAAGGACCTGGTTGATCCCTACGTGCAAGTCTTCTTTGCCGGCCAGAAGGTACTGGGGTACAGAGTGCAGGGCCCAGGATTCGGGGTGATGGGCTTCAGATAGATGTGGGAGCCTAGGGGCTGACACGAGGCAAAATCAGAAGCCAGGAGACTGGCTTGAGAAGGGAGGAGCGTGAGAGATGAGGGCACACCAACTGAGAGGAGTGGGGTGGGGGCCTGGGAACCCTCTCCACCTCTGGGTCCTGGAGACCAAGAACTGAGGGGGAGCATCGAATGGAAGGAGAGTCTGAGAGGCTGGGGTGGGGAAGAGTGGAGGAGAGACGTACACACACACCACCTACATATACACACATACACCGCGTATACATACATACACAAATGTGCATACACACGTATGCACACATAAGTAAGCACATACACACACGCCCACCTACGAACCCTGTCGCTCACTCCCTTGCACAGGGCAAGACCTCGGTGCAGAAGAACAGCTACGAGCCGCTGTGGAACGAGCAGGTCGTCTTCACGGACCTGTTCCCCCCGCTCTGCAAACGCATGAAGGTGCAGATCCGCGACTCGGACAAGGTCAACGACGTGGCCATCGGCACCCATTTCATTGATCTGCGCAAGATCTCCAACGACGGAGACAAAGGTCAGCAGTGGCAGAGGGGGTGGGGGGTGGGTCCTGAAGGAAGGAGTAAATGGATGACCCCCCCTTCAACTGCCACCATCTTGCACGCTGGCCTGAAAGGTGCTGGGCATGGGGAGGGCGCTGCCAGCAGCTCCCACCTCAGGGGAGAGGTGGAAAGTCATGGCCAGGACTGCAGAGCTGGCTGCGCCTGCCGGAGCCTGGCTGCCTGGATGTGAACCCCAGCTCTGACAATGAGCCCCTGTGACCTGTGTACTCTTCCCATCTATAAAATGAAAACAATTACCCATGCGTGTATATGCGTGCATATTACGTGTAGATGTGTCCTATTGCCATAGTACCTATATATAGACTTGTGGGCACAGACCCTTCCTACGACCCACGGGGCAAGCTGGGTACCAGGGATACCAAGCGAGGGAAGCAGCCATTCCCGTCCTCATAGCGCTCACTGCGCTTAGGGGATGGATGTGCTCCCAAGTGCTCACAACCGAAGGCATGGGGTCCTCAGCTCAGCAGTCAGGGGGTGCAGGCTGGGAGCCCCCGGAAGAGGTCCCTCTAACCCTTGTGGGCCCTGAGGCGTAACACAGGCCACTCCTCTCTCTCCGGCTCACAGGCTTCCTGCCCACGCTGGGCCCAGCCTGGGTGAACATGTACGGCTCCACACGCAACTACACACTGCTGGATGAGCACCAGGACCTGAACGAGGGCCTGGGTGAGGGCGTGTCCTTCCGTGCCCGCCTCATGCTGGGCCTGGCTGTGGAGATCCTGGACACCTCCAACCCTGAGCTCACCAGCTCCACGGAGGTGCAGGTGGAGCAGGCCACGCCTGTGTCGGAGGTGAGGCCCCAGGAGGCTGTGCTGTGCCCCCTCCAGGTCCCCCAGCTCAGCCCCCTTCCCGCCATGGCAGCCTGGGCCTGGGCTCTGCCCGGGCAGAAGGCATTGGGCCTTCAGCCCTCCAGGGTCTGGGTTGCCCAGCCTCATAGCTGGGTGGGATGTGCCCACCAGCAGCCAAAGGACCTGTAGGAGGAGGCCTGGCCCAGCCCAGCATCCCCGTGAAGTTTAATGATGGCTTCAACCACCTTCCCCACAGAGCTGCACGGGGAAAATCGAAGAATTCTTTTTATTCGGAGCCTTTCTGGAAGCCTCAATGATCGACCGGAAAAACGGAGAAAAGCCAATTACCTTCGAGGTCACCATAGGTGAGTGCTTGGCCTCCGAGGAGACTTCAGGCGCCAGGGCTTCTGGGTGGTCACTGCTAAGCCCTGCACCACAGCCCTGGTGGGAGGGAAACCGTGACCACTTTCCTCTGTGTGTCCTCCAGCGTGCACACTGCACACAGCGCACGCCCATGAGGCTCACAGCTCATGGGCTCACAGCGCACGCCCGTGGGGCTCACAGCTCATGTGGGGCTCACAGTGCATGCCCATGCTCACAGCATATACCCGTGGGGCACACAGCTCGTGTGGGGCTCACAGCACACGCCCATGGTGCTCACAGCTCATGCCCATGCTCACAGCGCATGCCCGTGGGGCTCACAGCTCATGTGGGGCATATAGCATGTGCCCGTGGGGCACACATGTCCACGGGTTGTGCCTGGGCTCCACCACAGTGCTGGGCTGTTTGGGACACAGGGAGAAAGAAGCCATCCCTGCAGAAGGAAGAGGCCCTTGTGGGGCTGGAGAGGGGAGAGTGGGAACTCAGGCCATGCCTTGGGCTGGACCTTGAGCTCAGGGGTCATCAGACCTCTTTGCGAGAGGTTTGCGGGTGCGGAGGACATGGGGGCCGGTTCTGGCAAGTGCTCAGACCCCCAGCACGTCCCCATTCCCAGACTTTCCCCCTCCCCTCCCACAAACCCACGGCAGCACCTGGATGGGAGGGCAGGGTGGGGCCTTGTGGGGAAAGGACTCTAAGTCCTTGTGCGCCCCTCCTGCCTCCAGGCAACTATGGGAATGAGGTCGATGGCCTGTCCCGACCCCAGCGGCCTCGACCTCAGAAGGAGCCCGGGGATGAGGAGGAAGTAGATCTGATTCAGAACTCGAGTGACGATGAGACGGAGGAGGGTGGGGACCTGGCCTCAGTCTCCTCCACGCCCCCCATGCGGCCCCAGATCACTGACAGGTGAGCCAGGTGGCAAAGGGGGCCCTGGGAGGGCCAGCCTGCTGCCTCCCACCCTCCGGACGTCGAGCCCTCCCACCTACGTGGATCCCAACCTTCCCCCTCCCGCCTCCTCCCGCCCCAGGAACTACTTCCACCTGCCCTACCTGGAGCACAAGCCCTGCATCTACATCAAGAGCTGGTGGCCGGACCAGCGCCGCCGCCTCTACAACTCCAACATCATGGACCACATTGCAGACAAGCTGGTCAGCGCCAGGGCTCGGTGGGAGGGGGCGGGATGGTGGGGCGGGGGTGCTGCCTCCTGGGCCCCACACCAGGCCCGTTTGCCCAGCAGCTCACTGTGAAGGGGTCGAGGATGGGGGCAGGGACCGTGGGGTGACCCAGCAGGACCTAAGTTCCCGTCCCTGCTCTCAGGTCCCGGAAGGGGGCCGAGAGCCCGAGGGCTACCGGTGTGGAGTCTGGGGCTCCTGACCCAGCCAGTGTTGGGTTCCTGAAGGCCGCTGAGCAGCCCTCTGTCCCTGCCCCGCACCTTCCCCAGCTCGTCCTGAGTTCCGCCCTGAGCCCACCGGGACCACGACTCAGAGCCCAAGTGGCATCTTCCTCGGGCATTGAGGGCCTCAGGCTCTGAGAGCAGAGCCCGGAAATTGGGTGGTTTCCTAATGCCAGGGGGACACTGCAGGTGGCGCTCGGGAGAGGTCCCAAGTCACTAGCCCTTGGTTTGCCCTGAGGAGTGGGGAGCTGGGGGAGGGGCTGTGGCTCAGCCTGCACCCCTCTGCCTGGTTCTCAGGAAGAAGGCCTGAATGACGTGCAGGAGATGATCAAAACGGAGAAGTCCTACCCCGAGCGCCGCCTGCGGGGCGTCCTGGAGGAGCTGACCTGTGGCTGCCGGTGAGGGCACCGGGCCGTGGGGCGGGGGCTGGCAGTGGGGTCGGGGAGGGGGCTGGGAAGAGAAGGAGGTGTCTGCAGGCCTCCTGCTGGTGGGTGGGCTCTGCTAAGCCCTGCTCCCCTCACCCCCCAGCCGTTTCCTCTCCCTCGCTGACAAGGACCAGGGTCACAAGTCCCGTACCAGGCTGGACAGGGAGCGCCTCAAATCATGCCTGCGGGAGCTGGTGAGGACACGCTGGTCCCCAGTGCTGGACCACACGGGGGAGGAGGGGGCTCTGGAGGTGAAAAGGGGAAACTGAGGTGAGAGGGCATATGTCTGAGGCCACAGGCCCCAGGGCCAGGCCCTCCATCCTGCATCACGGCCTGAGCCCCACTTCCCCCCACGCCCCTACAGGAGAGCATGGGGCAGCAGGCGAAGACCCTGCGGGCTCAGGTGAAGCGCCACACAGTGCGAGACAAGCTGAGGCTGTGCCAGAACTTCCTGCAGAAGCTGCGCTTCCTGGCAGACGAGGTGTGCCCCCACCATGCGCCCAGAAGGGTGCCAACTCCAAACCCCAGTGACCAGAGACGGGGAGGCTGCACAGGAAGGGGCGGGGCTGGACCACGGAGGAGGCCTCTTCTCCTCTGACAACTGCTGGGGGACAGGAGTGAACCTGTTCTTCCTGCCCCATCCCCATCGGTGGGAGGTGAAGAAAGACCAGCACCTGGGGTCCTTCCTCTGCAGGCCCAGGCCTGGCCCTCTGGGTCCTGAGGCAAAGACCCTGGTGGTCAGTGAGGCTCAGGGAGACCCAACCAAGCAGTGGCCCCTCAGTCACGGGCCCCCCTCCCGCCCTCACCGCAGCCCCAGCACAGCATCCCTGACGTCTTCATCTGGATGATGAGCAACAACAAACGCATTGCCTACGCCCGGGTGCCCTCCAAGGACCTGCTCTTCTCCATCGTGGACGAGGAGCTGGGCAAGGACTGCGCCAAGGTCAAGACGCTCTTCCTCAAGGTGCCAGAGGGGAGCCCGACTGAGGGGTGGTGCGGGATGGGGGCCTGAGGCTTCTTCAAAGGGTCGGTCTCCCCATGGGGGGAGCAGCCCTCCACCAGGGGTCTGGCAGGCCCTCCAGGAGCAGGTGCTCAGAGAAGAAAGAGCTGGAGAGAGAATAGGATCGAGGGAGGGGGGTCACCAAGGTTCCACCCTGCCCACCCCCCTCGGTGCTGACCCCATGCCCACCCTCAGCTGCCAGGCAAGCGGGGCTTCGGCTCGATGGGCTGGACTGTGCAGGCCAAGGTGGAGATCTACCTGTGGCTGGGCCTCAGCAAGCAGCGCAAGGACTTCCTGAGCGGCCTGCCCTGCGGCTTCGAGGAGGTCAAGGCGGCCCAGGACCTGGGCCTGCACTCCTTCCCACCCATCAGCCTGGTCTACACCAGTGAGTAGGGACCCCGGGCTCCCAGCCCTCGCCCCGGGAGGGTGCTTGGGGGCATCCCCAAGCCTCAGCCTGCCCTTCCCCACAGAGAAGCAGGTGTTCCAGCTCCGGGCGCACATGTACCAGGCCCGCAGCCTCTTTGCCGCCGACAGCAGTGGCCTCTCGGACCCTTTCGCCCGTGTCTTCTTCATCAATCAGAGTCAGTGCACAGAGGTGAGGGCCCGGGAGGGGGGCGTGGCTCTGGCGTTGAGAGAAGTGGGGGGACCTGTGAGCTCGTGGAACCTGGAGAAACGCATCGGCCAGCACCCAGACCCTTAGAGGGAAGCCTTGCAGGGAACGACACCCCCAGGCCACACTGGTGAAGCTTCCGTGAGGTTCCACTCCACAAGAGAAGACGTAGGCCTCACAGTGCCCTTCCCTCTTAGTTCCCAGATGACACTCCTGCCCCTGAGTCCCCTGGAAGCCACAGTGCCTAGGGGGTGGCTTCTGCGGGATAGCTGTCCATCCACCACCACGTATGACCTGTCTCCCCCGCCCCCGCCCCCTGCTGCAGGTGCTGAACGAGACCCTGTGCCCCACCTGGGACCAGATGCTGGTGTTCGACAACCTGGAGCTATACGGCGAAGCTCATGAGATGCGGGACGATCCCCCCATCATTGTCATCGAAATCTACGACCAGGACAGCATGGTATGGGTGGACTCTGAGACCGGGGACCTACCCCTTCTTCACTGCACTCCACGTGCTGGCCGGGAGCGTGGGAGTCCGGGCTGCTGACCAGCCTCCAGCTGGCTCCTGCCCTGTCACTGCAGCCTGACCCCTTCCCACCATTGTGGGCCTCTGGGTCTCAGGGAGAAGATGGGTCAGGGTGTCCCCACCCCCCAGCACAGGCAGACGGAGCTCAGGCCCAGTCTTCAGAACAGGTGTCAGCAGTCCTGCTGTCCCCAGCCTTCCCCCACCCCGAGGGGCCCTCGACCCCCTGCCCACACCTATCAGTCAGTAACAGCCTCCTAATCCTCCATGACAGCTCTGGAGTGGGGGAGTGAAAGGTGGGGGTGATCCCTCCAGAGCTGGAGAGCTCCTGGGGCCCCTGAGAGAGCCCTAGACGAGAAGCAGGAGGGCCTCATCTCTAGGCCTGAGTCCCCATTGCCATTCACTTGCCAGCACGGCCGGGAACAAGTCTGCCGTGAGACTTGGTGTCCCACTGGTGAAATGGGGGGATCCCACCTGCCCTGACCTCCCAGGGCTGTGGCAGGGACCGAGGGAGACCCCAGGTGTGACGCTGCTCAGTGAACTCCAGCACCAAGCGGCTACCCGGGTTGTTTGTCACATCAGGGCAAATGCGACTTCATGGGCCGGACCTTCGCCAAGCCCGTGGTGAAGATGGCTGACGAGGCGTATTGCCCGCCCCGCTTCCCACCCCAGCTCGAGTACTACCAGATCTACCGAGGCAACGCCACGGCCGGAGACCTACTGGCCGCCTTCGAGCTGCTGCAGGTGGGCCTGCCCTCCCCGTCCTGCTCAGAGGCCAGTCCCACTGGAGCTGGGAGCGTGGTTCTTAGGGGCCGAGGGTGTTGGGCCCCCCGCCCTGTCTCCCCAGACCACATGGCAACTAACCCCTGGGAAGGGAGAGCCCCCTCTCTGGGCTCTGCAGGCTGTGACCTGTGACCCCAACTCCTCAGGTTGGACCAGCAGGAAAGGCCGACTTGCCACCCATCAATGGCCCGGTGGACACGGATCGAGGTCCCATCATGCCCGTGCCCGTGGGCATCCGGCCTGTGCTCAGCAAATACCGAATTGAGGTGCGTGCGGGCTCCACTCACCCCTCTCACCCCTCCTGTCCTTGCCCTGAACGGGCCCTGCTGTGCTCGCTCTTCCTTGCTCCCCCGCCCTCTTACCCCATCAGGGCCACAAGCACATATTACACTGTTGACATCATATTCCAGGGGTCTCCCCACCCTCAGGCCACCTCGTTTTCCAGACAAGGAGACAGGGACCAGGAGGGGAAGGGACTTGTCCAGGGTCACTCTTGGAGCCAGCCGCAGGCCCAGGCCCCCACCAGCCCAGGGTCTGGCCGATCTGTTCTGAGCCACCCAGCCTTGTTCCGGGCCTTTCCCAGCCCTCCTCTCTGCCCGCCACACCCACTCCTGTCAGCTCTCCTGGCCCAGCTCCTTCTCAGGTGGCCCAGCCCACCCATAGCTGGCTCCCTTGACTGAGGGGACGCTCGTCTCCCCTGACCCCCACCAGGTGCTGTTCTGGGGCCTGCGGGACCTGAAGCGGGTGAACCTGGCCCAGGTGGACCGGCCGAGGGTGGACATCGAGTGTGCGGGGAAGGGGGTACAGTCATCCATGATCCACAATTATAAGAAGAACCCCAACTTCAGCACCCTCGTCAAGTGGTTTGAAGTGGTGAGTGCAAGCTTGGGCACAGCCTGGCAGAGCTGGGTGTTCCTGGTGTGGCTGGGCAAGGCCAGGAGCCTCTGCCCCCTTCTCTGAGCTCAGCCTCCGTTGGCCGACACCCCAGGACCTTCCGGAGAATGAGCTACTGCACCCGCCCCTGAACATCCGCGTGGTGGACTGCCGAGCCTTCGGCCGCTACACCCTGGTGGGCTCCCACGCTGTTAGCTCCCTCCGGCGCTTCATCTACCGGCCCCCGGACCACTCAGCCCCCAACTGGAACAGCACCGGTATGCCCGCACCCCAAAACCCAGGCCTGTCTCCACTCAGCCCATGGGAGGAGGCTCCAGCTCACGGTCCAGTCCACGCAGCCACCAGTTCGCTCCTCCAGTGCATCCCCAAGTGGGTCTAGAAGAGGCAGTGGGGCGGTCCTATCCTGAGAACCAAAGCTGCCCAGACCTGCCCCTCGTTCTAGGGCCAGAAAGAGACAGAGCTGGAGATGTCCTTAGAGGGCCTGAGGGCAGATGGCTTCCCAGGCTGGTCCTGGGAGAAGACCCAGGCCTCCTTCCCAGCCTCCCTCCCAGCCCAGCCGCCACTATTTCTCTCGGCCGCAGCCCTCCCTTCCCTCTGGCTCACCTTCTCCCTCTCCTTGGGCACATCAGTTATCCCTCAACTGCTCCGTCCTCCTCTCTTCTCGAAAAGCAGCTTTAGGCCTCTGGTCCTTCTGCTCATGCCTGACCTCCACTGTTACGCCTGCTCTTCCCTGTCTGTCTGCCTGTCTGTCCATCTCTCTATCCAGTAAGACTCCTCCGGGGCTGCCGTGTGCTGTGCAATGGGGGCCCCTCCTCTCACCCCACAGGGGAGATTGTGGTGAACATGGAGCCAGAGGTACCCGTCAAGAAGCTGGAGACCATGGTGAAGCTGGACGCGGTAAGGCGCATGGGTCAGCGCCACCCTGCCTGGCGCATGCAACCGCGTGTGACCCTCCCTGTGAGCCAGGCCGCCTCCGTCCGCGTGTCCAGGGCTGACACTGACTACGTGTGCATAGAGCTCCATCCTAGACTCTGGGTGTGCGAGTGTGTGTGTGAGCACGAGCGTGTGGTGTGCATGTATGAGAGACACAAAGAGCAGTAACCATTGGAGGTACTAGCCTGCAGTTAGTCTCACTCGACTAAGGACACCATAAGCGATGGATCCCCTGTGGGGACACCCGTGTTTTTCCCCAAGGGTTCCTGGTTTTCCATTCCAGCCATTCACAGACAACTCTCCCCAGGCCTTGGCTGTGGAAGGATCTCCAGCTGGAAGCTCCTTATTCCTCCTGGCCTTAGGACTCGGGCCATGTGTCTGCCACAGGGAGACCTGCCGCCTGGGGTTTGGATGTGGAGTTGGCATCCAGGGGAGGGCAGGATGGAGGCCAGCCTGGAGCAGGCCATCCTGCGTCCGGACAGTGCTGAGGGGCTGGAGTGGGCCTCCTCTCCACCACTTTCTCCAAATCTCATTTCCGACCTGGCCTGCTTCACACAACCTGGGCTGTCTCCTAGCTTTGGAGATCTGAGCTTGCTTGACTCCTCATCGGACCCACTTTCTCTTGACTCTTAATTCTTGGCCTCAGAGGGTCCTGGCCAGAGGCTGAGTGAGCAGTGGGCATGACTCTCGGGAAAGGGGAGCAGACAAGGTCCAGTGCCTGGCCCACAGCCCTGGAGTGGCACTTCCAGGCTCTGGGGCTACACCTGGAGATCCTCATCTCCTCAGCTCCCAGCCCCCCAAGTCCTCCTGGGGGTCTGCTGGGAAGCTCCTAGTTGCAGGCTGTCAGCAAACAAGACAGAGGACAGTACCTTAGTGTCCCCATCACCCCACAGGCCCTGGGCTCTGGGGGGTGCCTCACCCAGGTCCTCTTTGGCTATGCAATCGTGTGTATGCACATCCGCTTCATTTTCAAGGCCTTGACCTGGTGAGGGGGGGACAATGGAGTTGAAGTTGGTTCCATCTAGCCAACGTCACTGAACTCCTGCATGCCAACCCCCCCGCCCCCTGACCCTGACTCCCATTGAAATCATCTGGGGAGTCCACAACTGTCTCAGGGTTGAGAACCACCAACCACCCTGTGGGTCTGGGGGAACCTCTGTGAAGCAGGCCTTTTGCAGGCTCAGCAGCAGTGTGCCTGCAGAGCTGATGCTGAGGGCACAGGGACTGGGCTCCTGCAGGAACTCCCTCTCCTCACGCTCCCTGGCTGGGCGGCTGCCTCCACTCCAAGCCCCGGGGGGCTAATTCTGTCCCCGTGTCTTCGGTTCCCTTTTGCAGACTTCTGATTCCGTCATCAAGGTGGATGTGGTGAGTGAGGGGACCATGGAGGGGGAGGTTCTGGGGAAAGAAGACCCTACACTGGGCCTAGCATCAGGCACTGAGCCACCCCCCAGCCCCTGGGTGCTCACACCTGCACACCCTCCAAAGAGGCCGAGGGAGAGAGCTGCTTGGGCAGCGGGGCCCCTGAGTGCCAGTCCTGCTTTGGCCAGTGGCTCATGTTGCCGGGTCATGCCCTCTCCAGTCACCGCACCCTCCTCCACAAACAAAGCCCTGCTCCTTTTATATTGGTGGCCCACAGAGCCTCGGGGAGCCCAGGGCTTCCTGGGAGCAGTGGTCAGCACAGATAGGGGACCCCTGGTTGCTCAGGGCATGGCCAGGGCGCAGGGATGTACGCAGGACTCTGGACCTGGCCTACCCACCAGGCTGACGAGGAGAAGAAGAAAAAGAAGAAGAAGGGTAGCTCGGACGAGCCGGAGGAGGAGGAGCCGGATGAGAGCATGCTGGACTGGTGGTCCAAGTACTTCGCCTCCATTGACACCATGAAGGAGGTGAGGCCTCCGCCTGGGCTAGGGGCTAAGGGGGAACCGGGCAGGTGACTCCAACCCCACACCAGGCCCTCCTGCCCAACCTCTTTCCTGCTCCCACCAGAGCTGGCTCTGCCACCCCATTCGCAGGAGCTTGAAACGGCCTTGAAGTTCTAGCTCGGAACTCACCTTCCCTGGCTTGCTTTTCTCTCCCCCTCGTCCATTTATTTCACAAATGTCTCTGGACTGTATATGGGTCAGACCCCATCCCAGATGCTGTGGGAGCCAAAGGATAAGATGACACCCCTGCCCTGAGGAGCCCGCTGCATGCCGGGCGAAATGGACATGGGAGCAGATTCAGTACAGTGTGGTGACTAAGTCAGGGCCTGCAGGGTTCTGGGGAGGCTTCCCTGAGGAGGTGACATGTGAGGAAGAGGAGAACGTGCTCAGGGGTCAAACAGAAACAGCTTCTCAGCAGCCCTTGCCCGTCTTCACACTGATCTGACACACGCTCCGTCACGCTCTGCCCCTGTTGTGTGCACATGGGTTCTGTCTGCTGAGCCAGGCAGCGAGTTCCAGAAAGCGGGCACGTCCCTCCTCTTCTTCCGTTGTTCCGTCTCCGCACTGCCTTCCCGGCTCAGGGCCCTCCTGATGGGCTGGCTGACCAGGCGGGACGTGTGCCTGCAGTCATGTTTCCTCCGCTGCGCTGGTCCAGCCACACTCCCTCCCCAGGCGCTTCTGTGCCCCACGCTGTGTGTGATGCTCACATCCCCTAGTCAGAGCACGGGCTAAGCAGCCGTGAGCTAGGTCCTTGTGAAGGAGGAGAAGGCTGGCGTGATGACTGGGTAGTGTCAAGGACCAGGATCCTACCGCCTGCTTCCTGCATGTGTGCAGTTAGAGGGGGCTTGCCATCATGTGCTAACACCTGTGCACAGGAAGGGAAGAGGGGAGAAGGGGAGCCATCCCCTTTCCTTTAAGGGCCCAACCCAGAAATTGCACGTATGGGCCAGCATCTAGTCCCAGAGCCACACAGCTACCAGGGAAGCTAAGCTGGCTGTGTGACGAGAAAAACTCGTCAAGAACAGGAAAGCAGATAATTGGGGGACACAGCGTGATCTGCTCCCACCGTCACCTCCTGGACCCCGGGTGGCCAGGCTGCAGCTCCAGGGGCTGCCTGTGGTCTCCCTGGCTGAACGCACAGGCTGCCACCACGTGACGGTGCGGCTTCGGTTGAAACCGAGTGATTGCGTCTCCAGTGGGTGGGGGTGAACTAAGTGAGGGAAATAAAGCAGATTTTCTCACTCACTTATACTTGTCTACATTATAATACAACAGGCAACGTTAAAGGACACTATATTTTTCATGATGCACAATTTAAAGAATCATAAACCCCTAGTACCGTGGGTCACAGTGTCCACATCATAAATTTTTTTAATCCACATAAGCAGGGCACGCGATGGGTTTGTAACCCAGTAGGAAGGAGTTTCTGTGTCTAGTGCACTTAAGACTGGTCTGAGATGGCAGTGCAGGGGGGGGGGGCGGTCAGCAGACCCTCCCCAAGAATCCCACCTTCCCTCCTCCTCACCTCATCTTTTGGCAGCAACTTCGACAGCAAGATGCCTCAGGAATGGACTCGGAGGAGAAAGAGGAGATGGACAACATTGATGGTGAGCCCTGGAACCCTAGATCTCTGCCTGCCCCGCCCCCCCTTTGCGCACCCCCAGATGGCTGGCTCTCCTGCCCGCTGCACCAGCCGCCCCTCTTTCTCCCGCCCACGGGCGCACACGGCTGCTGCAGCCACAGGCCGCTGTCATCAGGCATCCCTGGGCACTAGCAAGCACGCCTGGGCTGGTCCAGAGTGGCTTTCACTCTGACCAGTTCAGCAACCACAGTGACGGACAGACGTTGAGAGCCACAGAACTTAAGAGCTGGAAGGAACCTCAGAGCTCCTCTTTCCCAGCATTTTCCAGACCTTTTCCACGGAACAGTGTTAATGAGTATTTTGGAGGGAAAAGAGAGTTCTGTGGTTCAGTGTGAAAAGTAAGTCCTTTGGTGCAGGACTTCTCAGTGCCTTTAATATACAAATATTACCCCAAATCTCTAAAAGGAAGATATAACACAAAATATTTCCCCACCGCATTAGGCCATGCTACCCTTTCCCCAAAAGCCTTACAGGAACACCTACACCTGACATTCCACTGAACGCGTTTTGGGAAACGCCGATGCGGAACAACCCTCCTAATGTTACAGACAAGCAGGCTGAGTTCCAGAGGGGAAAGCGAGCACCTCCCATGCCCTGCTCTGTCAAAGGGCATGACAACAGTCTGTACACACTCCCCGCTCACGCGCCCGTGTGAGGCAGGCATGCCAGGGAGCACGGTCCGCATTTCCCAGATGAGTGCACAGGGTCCGGCCAGGTGAAGGCGCTAAGGGAATTAGGAGGGGCCGGCTCTCCGCCCGGCCTTCCTGCCCCATCGTTTCTGCCCCGAACTGAGCAGGCCTCCTTCCCTGTTTCTGCCCAGGCCTGAAGGGGCCGATGAAGGGCAAGGAGAGGGCAAAGGTGGAGAAGAAGAGGAGAACCCAGAGTTCCGGGCCTGGCCAGGCGTCTGAGGCCCCTGAGAAGAAGAAATCCAAGATCGACGAGCTCAAGGTGAGGGTCCGGGGCCGCCCCTGCCAGGGGTGCGAGGTCCCACCTGAGGGCAGGAGGTGGCGGGTGGGACAAGAGGGAGGCAGGTGGACAGGCCACGTCCCCCTGACGGCTCAGCCTGGCTCAGGTGTACCCCAAGGAGCTGGAGGCAGAGTTTGACTACTTCGAGGACTGGCTGCACACCTTCAACCTGCTTCGAGGCAAGACGGGCGATGACGAAGACGGCTCCACCGAGGAGGAGCGCATCGTGGGCCGGTTCAAGGTCAGGCGAGGAGCCCCCCGCCATCCCTACACCCCACCAGCCTGAGCTCAAGGCTGACAGTCACGGGGAACCGCCAGCTGCGCTGGGTGGTAAAATATGAAAAGGCTTCTGTGCTGATAAAGTGCATCTGCCCCAAGGGCCTCCCCAAGTTGCTTACTTTATCCCCCTCCCTACCACTGCCCTGGCCACTTCCTGCAGAACCCCTGGACCTCCCGTGACCCAGCAACCAACGAGTTAAGGCCCTGCCCCCACAGGGTGCAAAGGGTGGGCTGTTTGCCCCCCAATGCTCATAGAAAGCTGCCCCCTGACCCACGCCTGCCTTGCCCAGGGCTCCCTCTGCATGTACAAAGTGCCACTCCCAGAGGACGTGTCCCGGGAAGCCGGATACGACCCCACCTACGGCATGTTCCAGGGCATCCCCAGCAATGACCCCATCAACGTGCTGGTCCGAGTCTATGTGGTCCGGGTGAGCCTCCCCTTCCGCTCCCTCCCCCGTCGCCCAGTGCCCCTGCCCTGGAGGGTTGAAGCAGCTGCAAAATGATAGCCCCTGCCTGGGAGGCACCTGAAGGTCGTCTGGTCTAGTTCCCGTCTTTTTTAAATTATTTATTTTTTTGTTAATTCTCACACAGTGATATTTTTCCATTGATTTTTAGAGTGGGAGGGGAAGAAACAGGGAAACATCGATGTGAGAGAGACACATGGATTGGTTGCCTCCTATACGCAGGGGCCAGGATTGAGCCTGCAACTGAGGTATGTGCCCTTGACTGGAATCGAACCCTGGACCCCTCAGTCTGAAGGCCGATGCTCTGTCCACTGAGCCAAGCCAGCTAGGGCCAGGTCCCATCTTTTATAGATGAGGAAGCTGAGGCCTGCAGGGCACACAGCAAGTCTCCTGCCTCGGGTCCAGTGGTCCTGCCCTTCACCGTCTATCAGGGAGCAGGGCGGGGGCACTGGAAGAGGAGGAGGATGTGGGGAGCCTGCTCAGGAGCACGCCTCCCATCTCAGGCCACAGACCTGCACCCGGCAGACATCAACGGCAAAGCTGACCCCTACATCGCCATCCGGCTGGGCAAGACTGACATCCGGGACAAGGAGAACTACATCTCCAAGCAGCTCAACCCTGTCTTTGGAAAGTAAGGCCTGGTGGCCCCTTACTCCCACCCCAACTTCTCCAGCCCAAACCCTCTCCCACTCGACTTCACCCTCCACCTTCTCCCAACCTCCACCCGCCAGGTCCTTTGACATCGAGGCGTCCTTCCCCATGGAGTCCTTGCTGACGGTGTCCGTGTACGACTGGGACCTGGTCGGCACCGATGACCTCATTGGGGAAACCAAGATTGACCTGGAGAATCGCTTCTACAGCAAGCACCGCGCCACCTGCGGCATTGCCCAGACCTACTCCATGTGGGTGGGGCGGGCGGGGCCCCCTGCTGTCCCGACTCCACAAATACGCTTCCCAGCAGGTGGTTTGGAAGCTGGACACAGTGCAGGCTCTGTTCCAGGCCGGAACCCCTGCAGCCTCTGGGCACAGCCTTCCTGGCCAGGACAGAGTCTAAGACAAGCAGAGAGCCACTAGGGCAGCAGTTCTCAACCTGTGGGTTGCGACCCCTTTGGCAGGGGTCAGACAGGGGTCGCCTAAGACCATCCTGCACACTAAGGTGACCAGATTTAAAGCGGTACACCATTGACGGGGGGGGGGGGGGGGGGGAGCAGTGTCTTTTTTCTTTTCTTTTTTTTAATTATTACTTAAAATATTAAAAGAGTAATCGTGACTTTTTTAAAACGC
The DNA here is from genome assembly GCA_004026665.1 of Murina feae. Lineage (NCBI taxonomy): Eukaryota > Metazoa > Chordata > Mammalia > Chiroptera > Vespertilionidae > Murina > Murina feae. The sequence continues at coordinate 53,977 of PVJC01005290.1, forward strand.
CGTGGGACGCGGGACGAACTGTTAAAAATCGGGACTGTCCCGGCAAAAGCGGGACGTCTGGTTACCTTATATATCAGATATTGACATTACGATTCATAACAGTAGCAACATTACAGTTACGAAGTAGCAACGAAAATAATTTTATGGTTGGGGATCACATTGTGAGGAACTGTTTTAAAGAGCCAGAAGGTTTAGAACCATTGCACTAGGGGGTTCCAGGACAGAGGAGGCAGGGCAAGGAGGGTAGAGAGAGGCAGCACTGTGCCCTTTGCCGGGGATCTGGCCTGTCTCTGCCAATGACAGGCTGTGTGACCCTGGTTACATCCCTTAACCTCTCTGGTTATCAGTGTCCTTCATGGGAGTCTTTGAGGTTTCAGAGAAGTGGGCCCCACGGAACGAGACTGGAGACTAGGACACTGGGCACCTGGGGCCAGAGCCCAGGGTGGGAGGGATTAGCCTCCAGCAGCCCCAGCACCTCAGCTGAGCCTGGAACCCAGGGTGGGACCCACTAAGGCAGCGGTTCTCAACCTGTGGGTCATGACCCCTTTGGGGGTCGAACAACCCTTTCCCAGGGGTCACCTAAGACCATCCTACATCTCAGATATTTACATTATGATTCATAGCAGTAGCAACATTACAGTTGTGAAACAGCAACGAAAATTTTATGGTTGGGGGTCACCACAACATGAGGAACTGAATTAAAGGGTCGCGGCATCAGGAAGGTTGAGAACCACTGCACTAGGGCAGCAGACAACTTCAGAGAACTGGCCATAGCCAGCTGGCCCCTGGGAACGGCCTAGCCCACCTGAGCCCCACCGAGCCTGTGTGCCTCCTCCCACAGACACGGCTACAATATCTGGCGGGACCCCATGAAGCCCAGCCAGATCCTGACCCGCCTGTGCAAGGACGGCAAAGTGGACGGCCCCCACTTCGGACCCCCCGGGAGAGTGAAGGTGTCCAACCGAGTCTTCACTGGGCCCTCCGAGATGGAGGACGAGAACGGTAATGGGTGCTGGGTGCAGCCACAGGGGTCAGGGGCCAAGGGGGGACCCACACTCCCCTTGATGGAACCCGGAGGCCTAGCCTGGGGTCTCCTGGGCCCCCCGTCCCACCTCTGCCCAGCCTCCCCACGCTACTCAGCACTTGCCTGCTTCTTGCCTTCTCTCTCCTCAGCATCCCGTGCTAGAGAGGGTCTCCCCATTCAATAGATGAGGGCGCTGAGACCCAAAGCAGTTATTGTCCGAGGTCACACGGCTGCAAGCCCTGCGCGCTCCCCACTTCTTCGCCCATGTGGCCCTTCCCAGAGAATCAGGCCTGTGTGGGGACCTCGTGCTGACCACCTTCCGGATGCTGGGACAGGAAAGGGGTTCTTGCCCTTCCTGACATTACACCCCCTCAGGAGTCTCTGGTCAAGTTCCCCAGGCAGAGAGAACCCAAGGACACAGACCTCTCTGGGCCCAGGGGACAGCCGAGAGCTTGGGCAAGCTGCTTCTCCCTCAGTGCCTCAGTTTCCCCAATAGTACCATGGAGATGTGGGAACCAGGGCTGGCTGGGGTGGGGGGACTCTTTGTGCCTAAGTCCCTGACCCGGCACAGATCTTGTTCTGCTGAGCCCACGTGCAGCTGACCTGCTGGCACCCACAGGTCAGAGGGGGCCCACGGATGAGCACGTGGCACTGTGCGCCCTGCAGCACTGGGAGGACATCCCCCGAGTGGGCTGCCGTCTGGTGCCGGAGCACGTGGAGACCCGGCCGCTGCTCAACCCTGACAAGCCGGGAATCGAGCAGGTGACGCCCTGGAGGGTCTCTGGTATTTGGGATGGGTGGGGGGATCCCAACCTGGGTCCGTAAGACGGGCGCTCATGCTATTGGCTGCATTCCCAAAGCCTGGCGGCGGCTCGCCACCACAACCCTTCATGGTAATTCCAGCGGCACATCTCTGCCTGGAGTGAACCCACGTCAGCTCTGGTGGGTACCTGGGGGTCTCCTTCAGAAGCTGTGATTGGCTATTGATGACGTCATAGGAATTCCTGCATCCCAGGATGGAAATTGAGAAAATGGGTCTTGACAGAACCAAGGTCGGGAGCGGGAGGAGCGCTGAGGTGTCTTCTCGGGGAGACCGGGCATGTCCCTCTTCCTCAGGGCCGCCTGGAGCTGTGGGTGGACATGTTCCCCATGGACGTATCGACCCCCGGGACGCCTCTGGACATCTCCCCCCGGAAGCCCAAGAAGTGAGCTGCTGGGGCCCAGCACCATCCTTCCCTGTCCCCAGCCCTCGCCACTCCCTCCACAGCCCAGATCGCCTGGGTCGGCTGGCATTTCCCATGTGGCCTTGTGGTGGGAGCACACCCACCCATCCAGAGAGCTGTGAGGCCTCCCCTTGGCCATGAGCACACGTTAGCACCCTCTCGTGGACTCGCACCAAAATGTGGGCTCCCGCACACACGATACACAGTTGCACACAAGCCATCACCCCTGAGAGCCATGGACCCACGGTTCCCCCACACCAGGCTGTGAGTAAGCTCTGCCCGGGTTCAGTTGAAGCACCTGCCACGGAGATGAGCAGGAGCGAGTGCCCGGAAGAAGCGGGAGGAGGGTCGAGTGGAAAGAGCACTGGGCCAGGAGCCAAGCCCGCTGCCTCCCCTGGCTGACCCTGGCCCAGTCCCTCTGCCTCTCTGGTCCTCAGTGTTCCCATCTGTACAATGGCAGATCTAGTCCCTGGCAGCTGGGATGCCCTCAGGGTCTGGAACCAGGGCCAGCTTCATGGGTAGATGGATTCGCACAGGGGCTCATGCTCAGAGACCCCCCCACCCTTCCTGCAACCCGATCATCTTGAGGTTCTTGATGATTTTTTAACAAGGAGCCTCATATTTCCATTTTGTTCTGGGCAGGCAAATTATGCAGACAATTCTGCTTGAAATAGCCTCCCCCTTGGTGGCGGCCACGAGTGTGATGTTCCAGAACCTACCACCAGGGGGCACCCCAACCTATGGTGTCACCAGGACTTGCAGTCCAGGGCATAACTCCAAGAACCACCTTCCAATCAATTGTTAGTGGGTGACTCAACCTCACTCCTAGACGCTGAAATGTAACCACCTCGTTTACAATGACAATTACGCTTCAAAGGGAGAATTCTCTCTGGGCACAAGGACATAAGGAAACTGGATTCCAGGGCGTCCATTGCTGGCTGCTGGACTTAAGTTTCTATGAGAACTAGAATGGATGGAGCTTCCAGCCCCTGAGACAAGGACCTTGCTCCTGACTCTCTGGGCCTCTCTTTAGCCGCCCCCAGCAGCCGGCACTGCCCCTGCCTGCCCAGAGCCACCTCCCTGCCCAGAGCCACCTCCTTGCCCTGAGCCACCTCTCTGCCCTGAGCCACCTCCCTGCCCAGGAGGGTACTGGGGTCCCCAGGCTTCCCTTGTGGCTCTCCTCAAGCAGCTGTACTGACTGGCTGGCCCTCTCACACCTGGGGACCCACAGTTCCTTTTCCTCTACTCTCTCAGCTCCAACTGTCCAGGCCCTGTGCTCAGCCCATGTCCCTGGGACGTCTGTCAGCTCTACTCCAGCCCCTGCCCATCCCAGCCCTGAGATCCTGGGGTAACCTCCCCCCCACACCCACCCCCGCTAATCCCCTCTCCCCACCCAGGTATGAGCTGCGGGTCATCGTGTGGAACACGGATGAGGTGGTGCTGGAAGATGATGACTTCTTCACTGGGGAGAAGTCCAGCGACATTTTTGTGCGGGGGTGGGTGAAGGCCCCTGGCTGGGGGGCTGGACAGAGTGATCCCCCTTCCTGGGCGGTGGGAGAGGAGGGTGGAGAGGAGGGCCAGGACAGAGGGAGCTGTGGGGTGGGAGGGGCTGGGAGAGTGGAGGGGCAGGAGAGATGCTGGATCCCCAGGTTTGGAGGGGAGCATGGGGTGGGGTGGGGTGGCTGCAGGTCTGAGCAGGTGGCTCCCTGCAGGTGGCTGAAGGGCCAGCAGGAGGACAAGCAGGACACAGATGTCCATTATCACTCGCTGACCGGCGAGGGCAACTTCAACTGGCGCTACCTCTTCCCCTTCGACTACCTGGCTGCTGAGGAGAAGATCGTCATCTCAAAGAAGGAGTCCATGTTCTCCTGGGATGAGACCGAATACAAGATCCCAGCACGGCTCACCCTGCAGATCTGGGACGCGGACCACTTCTCCGCTGACGACTTCCTGGGTGCAGGGCTGGGCAGGGCCTAGGGACTGGGACCGGAACAGAGAGGGCAGGGGAGGGGGAAGGAGAGGGGGAGGGGGAGGCGGAGGACCCACTCACCCTGGGGGATCCTTCCCACCAGTCCGTCTAGCCATCAGTCAGAACTGACGCTGAGGTTGCCACAGGGGCCATCGAGCTGGACCTGAACCGGTTCCCCCGGGGCGCGAAGACGGCCAAGCAGTGCACCATGGAGATGGCCACGGGGGAGGTGGACGTGCCTCTGGTCTCCATCTTCAAGCAGAAGCGTGTCAAAGGCTGGTGGCCCCTCCTGGCCCGCGATGAGAACGATGAGTTTGAGCTCACGGTGGGCACCACCCCTGCGCGGGCGGTGGGCAGGGCTGAGTGGTGCTGAGGGCCGGCGCCTGGCCCAGGCACTGGGCCGGCTCTGTTCTGTCTGCAGGGCAAGGTGGAGGCAGAGTTGCACCTACTGACAGCGGAGGAGGCAGAGAAGAACCCAGTGGGCCTTGCCCGCAACGAACCTGACCCCCTAGAGAAACCCAAGTGAGTGCCCCGCCTGCCCGGAGCCCGGGCCACGCTGGTCCCTGGGGGCACTGCACCAGGAACCAAGGGCTAGAATCTTTGGGTCTTCTTGCCCCCCCCTCTGCAGGCACCTCCACCCTTTTCTCCCTTCCTGGGAACTCCTCAGCCCAGGGTGGCCCCCTCTTGGCCAGGCCCTCTCCTGGCCAGGCCCCCTCCTGGCCAGGCCCCCTGCCACTCTGAGCCTTCACCCTGTGCATTCCTTTCTCGGTGCTCCCTCTGCTCCTCCTCTGCTCCAGCCGGCCCGACACAAGCTTCATCTGGTTCTTGAATCCTCTCAAGTCCGCCCGCTACTTCTTGTGGCACACGTACCGCTGGCTGCTGCTCAAGCTGCTGCTGCTCGCACTGCTGCTCCTCCTCCTCGCCCTTTTCCTCTACTCTGTGCCTGGCTACCTGGTCAAGAAGATCCTGGGGGCCTGAGCCCGGCATCCTCTGGGGCTGGTACTCCTCCCCCTCCCTCTGGACCTGGGGCTCAGGAGCTTGACCGCATGTGGGGCACACACAGCTCACACACAGCACACACACACGTGAACATGTAGCACACACACAATTGCACACACACAATTGTACACACACAACTGCACACACATGTGAACACACACAGGAACTTTCAAACGCTGTCATGGGCTCTCAGAACTGGAAATGGCTATTTTACATGATTACATATTAGGCTTCAGAGATGGGATAACTTGCCCGATGTCCCCTAGCAAAGAGCTAGGACTCAGCCCAGGTTTTCAAGCTGCCAACCCAGCATTCCTCGAACGTCACCACCTCCTCCCCCAGTGACATTCCTGACAGACTAGCCCTACTGCATTGGCAGAAAGAGGCTGAGGTGTGGACAGGGACAGGGGGAGGTTTGGGCTGAGCCAGCGAGTCCTGGAGAGCTCCTGTGCCACCCAGCTGCCAAGCCCCAGCAGAGATCCGCCCTGCGGGGCGATTAGCAGCTCTACCCACGGCCA